>PVIR01031098.1:6433-19817 GCA_004026965.1 Petromus typicus | reverse complement strand
AACACTTCTGTTGCCAGACACAACAGCCACAGGAGCTGGAAGACCTGCTGTTTCCATCACAGAGAAGACAGGACTTCCGAGACCTCATGAGTGAACACAAGGGCATGGGGGAGCTGTCTGCACAGCACTCCTCAGTGCCGACAGGCAGACGGACTGGCTGCTCCGCTGAGCCTGCGCCTCTGCAGCGGTCCCCGGAGGTGTCTCTTACATGCTGGACACCAGCTCTGGATCACTCTGTCCTGGGGACCCCTTCTCTTTCGGCTCCGGATCACAGTCTGAGGAAATAGGCTGGCTTTTTGTAGTGATGGCATCTGAGTCCAACTTTCTTTTCTTTAGTTGGTGCAAGTGGGATTTGGATTTTATATGTGCTAAGAAGACAAAAAAAATAAAATCTCATTAGGATTTTTTGGAATTAATCCTAACAGCAATTAAATGTACACAATCTTTTTCTTGAAAAATAAGTAACAGAATCAACATATGTCTTGGTACAGCTACTTAGCATTTCTAAGGAAAGAATAAGTTATACAGCCTGTTTGCTTAAGCAAAGTCAGAAGACACCACTAATCCTCACAATCACCAAGCAGGGCAGTCCATTCTGCTCATCGCACACAAGGGGAAGAACTGGAATTCAGAAAGGTCTTACATTTTGTCCAAGGTCACATAGCAGGTAAACTCTTCTGCTTAGACCCATCACTCTGAAAAGACATCTCACTTTCTAGAATCAGGCCTCTATGATGTCGGACTTCCTATTACAGAGCCACTTCAACTCAGGCTAAAATGTCAGAAATTCAAACCCTTCGGACCAGGATTCAGCACTCGCCTGTGCCTCATGCGGCAGCACCTTACCCTCTCACTGTGAGGGCCAGAGCTGCCTCTCCACCACCCACCCTGCTCCACCTGGTCTGACAGGCCCAGCCTGCGTCAGATCTGCAGGCCAGGCCCCCAGGGCTGCCACTTCATGGCACACGAGGCTCCATGAAGACAGCGGAGGGGCGGTCTCTGCCACCTCTCCTGAAGGTCCTGCTGTTGTTCACTGTCAATTGCTGTCCTTTTACCTTCTGACTCACTCACACAGGCTCCTTTCTATTATCCTGCTCTCTCTTTCATGGAAATCTCATCTGGGAGCACCCAAAAAGGAACAACTACATTAAATTCTTTTATACACATCAAACACATTATTCTTAAGGGTTTAGAAGCAAGTAGAAGTAAGAAAGAAGTTAGAAGTGAAAGAACAGTTTCCTGGTGAGAAAAGTCAGCTTCATTGTCCAGTGAGCGTCTAGGGCAGAAGCTGTGCTCCGGCCTGGCTCTCCACGGCAGCGGGAGATGGGAGCAAGGACTCGACAGATGGCACTACAGAGGGCTCACACAGCGATGCGCACAAAGGCTCCCAAATGCTTCTCTGAGGCTCTCTCTCAAGACATTCGACAAATCGAACCACTAAGTTTCCTTTACAAAATAATCAGACACTCTTTCTCTTCCCCTTTCATCATTATAAACCAACGACAATCGAGGCTTCTTCTGCTGGCTGGGCAATCACAGCCGTCTCCAGACTCTGACAATGGAGTTCATTTTGCCAGTTACCAGTTAATAAACCTCATCATTCTATTGGCTGATATGGGGAGAAAATGTACTTCTCTGAGAATCTAAGCAAAGCAGGCCTCTGAACAGAAGGGTTCCAGCCACGGGGCAAAGCACAAGCCCTACTGTCTGAGTCTTCACCACCATTTCAGCACATTACCTTGCGAAACACTGAGTTGACCAGCTTCTGAAGACTGCACTCTGCGGGAAGAGCTGTACTTCCTGCTCCCTCCTTCCCTTCCGCTTCCTGCTTCTGCTTCTGCCTGTGCCTCCTGGATGAGCTGCCTCAATTCTTTACAATCCTATGTCATTCTCACTAAATTCTAAGCATGAAAGCCCCCAGGACCATTCTCAGCTCAGTGGTACTGCACCTACCTTAGAAGCACCAAGGGCCAGAGTTCAATCCTCAGTACCACAAAAAAAAGAAAAAGAAAGCTAACTGCAGACCTCTCCATATAAAACATCCACTAGCACTTCAGAATACTCTGCAGTTTGGTAAAGCCTTTGAGGAATACAAGCAGAGGCTCAGGAATTTAGCCGTTCCTTTACAAATAAGCAGATCCCAGTGTTCAACCTACCAAAGACCCCCAGCTTCTACACATTAGTGTGACCCTACCACGTCCTTGTCACACTACCTGCCCACTCGCGGTCCCCAATGATGATGCGATCACAGAGGTCACACAGGTGGTAACTCCGCTTGTTCTCAGTTTCACTGGACAGTATCTTCATTGGAGCTGCTGCTGGCTTCTGGCCCTAGAAGAACAAGGGAGGGCCCAAGGGCCTTCTATTCTAAGAAACTGAGCGTGATTCTTTGGTGGTAAGAGGAAGTGGGATCTTCCCCAGATTCACCTTTCACACCCTAGACGGCAGGGGGGCTGTGAACAGATTTTAGCAACAACCTTTCTCAAGGTGAAAGCAGACATACAGCATGCTCAGGGATATTCAAAAATAAAGAAAAAAGTGGCCAGTCCTTCTCCTTTATTCCAAGGCAAAGAGCCCTGTTTCCTCAACATAGCAACCAAGTATCCATGAAGGAAAGTGCCCTAAAACCCAGAAAATGAATTGTACCATGACTAATATTTACCTGGATGAAACTATGCACGATATCAAGGGCAGGTTCCAGAACAGACTCCTTCCACTTCGAGACATCAGACACCTCTAAGCCGTACACTGGAGGGGCATTGGGACCAGGTCCTAAGGATAATGAAGAAAAGTTGCAAGAAGTCAGCCTCCAAGACCCAGTCATTCTGCTCACAGGACTGTAAAACCTTTAAGGGAAACACACAGGGCCAGAGGAATAAACATCCTATTCATTCTACCATAGACACGAACCACAACGCAGAAAAAAAGGACCTATAAGGTTGATGTCTGCAGCCAATAAAACTGGCCATATAACCAGAGACTAAGGTACAGAATCTTTATGGCCAGGAAACCAAAACAGGGCAATACTGAGGCTCTTTGAGCTGTAGGTAGGCTGTAACGTAGAGACGGCACATCGAAGAAAGGAAGAAACCAATAGCTCTAAGTGCCTGCTATGGCATCTTACTGTTACAGCACTCTGTGGCAAGAGGTTTACAGTCCTTTATGGGTCTTCATGTCTTTAGTAGACACTAGTCTCAAGTTTAAATACTCCCTCTAGCAGCAAAGCACTGGTGAATTTCCTGGACAGCACACTGATAACCAGGGGCTGGAGCAGTATCAGCCAAAGAGTTGCTGAGTCTGAGAACTACAAAGAAGTTTTACAATTGATCTAGTTGAATCGGGATCACCATGAGCTTGAGGCCCACGTGGGCGACACAGTGAATTCCAGGCCAACCTGGATATTGACAGAGAACCTACTCGAAATAAATAAACAAATAAATAATTTTAAAAAATAGAATTAAACAGCCAGATCTAGAAAAATATTCAAGAAATACCCATGGATAACATTTGTGAAGCTACAGACATTTCACCCATCCAAGCCAACCGTGTTGCAAGAGTTTGGCCTCTGTTGGGAGCTTCCTCGGTCTACCCATAGTGAGTTATCCCCACAGCCAGGTAAGCCAGTTGCCTGAAGGCAAAGAGCATTGCCCTGTGGACCAAAAACATCAAAGGCATCAGGATGCCAACGGCTCGCAGGTGCTGGCCTTTTGATTGTGCCAACCACAAATAAGATTCTTCATAAACTGGACTGGGCTACACCTGCCACCACACGGAAAGGTGAGACTGGGAGGCTGCAGGCGGCACCACAGCACACCTGGCCTTGGCTAAGCTCTGCACCTGTTTCCAGGCCACTCTACATTTTCCTTTCTCCTCCGAGTCCTTTGTTGGACTTCTGTGCCCTGTCTAAGCACCTTTCAACAAGTTCTCGGCTCCCAGCTGCTACTTCTGGCTTGGGTCCAAGGCCACACTGGGGTGGGGAAGTCCCGCTGGCCCCCTGCCAGAGCCAGACCCTGGCAGGCCAGCCCCGGCCAATCACACGTGGCTCCTGACTTACAGGGCAGCTGTGCCTTTCACTCTAGCACCAGGACTTTGCCAGTACACACAAGGGACAGGCATATGGCACTCTGCCACCCCCCGCCTAAGAGATGGGAAGCTAGTGTGGCTTTACCACAGGAAGAAGTTCTAAGTTGTTATAAAAAGACTTTGTTCTAGACAGAGTGTCCGAGTGGGGAAGAAAGGCTGCAACTGAGATTGGTAGTGCTGAGCCTCAGCTTCAGCTGATCCTAAGACGTCCCCTCAATCTGCCAGGCTGTGCAGGGAAAGGAGAAGCAGACGACAGTGACTTGATGAACAGCACAGATCAAGGTGGGCATGTGCAGCGGCACTGAAGAGCAGCAGAGGGTGGAGGCTGCAGCTGGCTTCGCACGTAACTAAAAGAAGAAGTCTGCAGCCAGACTATGGAATCAACTATGGGATAAGCCTGAAGCACACTGAAGAAGTGCCTGGGAGACCAAACTGGAGTTCCACTTAGGCTTAAACTCCTTCTGGCTCAGGTATTTAATGTTCTACCTCGGGCTCCATACGAATGCTGTCTGTCTACAAGTACTGGTAACAGCAATGGGAAGAATGTAGATACCAGAGAAGGCCTGTGTTCAGTCTCCACCACCTACTACTGGGGGGCTGGGATAAGACAGTGAATTTCAGCAGGCCTTCATTTTCTTATTTGTAAAACTCCTGCAACTTGAGGCTCAGTGACATATGGAAAGCACCAAATTCAGCACCAAAGACACACAGTACAGGGTCACTGAGTGACAGTTTCTTTCCTTTTCCTCAACAAGTTCTGATCACCTGAAGTTTAACTGGAGCACCTAAAGTACTACGTACCTGACCACAAGGAAGTGCTAGGAGAAGCAGTGAATGCTTTTATCTTTTATGGCCCAAGAACCATTTTAATTAGGAAAACTCCCTACAGAATTCTGGTTGTTCCTTTATTTGCTGCAGTACTGGGGAATGAATGCAAATCCTTAACAATGAGCTACATTCCCAGTGCCCCTTCTTCTATTCTTTGAGATAGACTTACTCTGTGGTCTAGCCTGGCTTCATACTCCTGAGAGATCTTCCTGCTTCAGCCTTCCAGTGCTGGGATTATACCTGGCTTTCCCAACCCTCTTTAAATTTTTATTTATTAATTTATTTATTTTGAGACAAGACTGGGCTGGGAATTTAGTTCAAGTGGTACCATGCCTACCTTGGAAGCACAAGGGCCTGAGTTTGATTTCCTGTACTGCTGAAAGGTAGGGGTGGGGGTGGGGGTGGGGGCAAGGACTTGCTAAGTCACTAAGTTGCCCAGGTTAGGCTTGAACTTGGAATCCTCTTCTTCAGACTCCTCAAGTGCTGGGGTTACAGACATGTTACCACACAGGACTCTGCTTTCAGTATAAAACTGAAAAAATCAGTCCTGAACTCTGCTAAGATGTTGCTATTTTGCTCTTACCTATTTGCTATCAGTAACACACACTTAAGGCATAAGGAAGACTTCTCAGGGGAAACTTTATTTTCCCCCTGAACAATCATTTATGCCACAGGCCCTTCCCCAAGTCAGGTCCAAAATCTCAGAAAAGATGCTGAACTCTTAGTCTAAAAACTGAAGTTCATTTCCAGAGTGAGCAAAGGGCATCTACTTTTATCATAAAGGGGTCCAGAGGATAAGGACCATCAGGAGACTTACTGCTCAAAAAACGGTTTTTAACCCATCGATTCTGCTTCCGGGCATATCTCTTAGTTACTTGTTTCAGAGCTTCGATACCTGAAAGATAGAGTAGGTGGAGGAACATCTAGGGAATCACTTCTTCCACGGCCAAGTCACAGCCCCACCAGCCCAGCGGAAGAGAAGATCAGTGTGATGTTACACCTGGCGGGAGACAACTTCAGTTCAGAGCTGAAGACCACCTGGGGCTCTTTCAGCCTCAGCTCTTGCTCAGACCAGGCCAGGTGGGTCTGTTACCCAACAATGTGATAAGAACGGGTTAGATGGAGAAATTCACACCTTTCTTTAGAAGCTGGTTACTAGTCTCTGGTGTGCACTTTCCCTCAGTGATCAGGTACTCATGAAACTCCTTGAAGCCAATTGACTGGAAGACACCATGTTGATAGTCCTGGCTGGGAACAGGAGGGCGTCAGCAGGTGAGCCATTGCCTCTGCAAGCTGGCAAGGGCCTTGGAGACGACACAGTTGAGATCCTGAGCAGTTATGACTCTGGAATTCTCCCCTACTCTCCCCACCAGCTCCTGGGAATGTCTGAAAGACTAGAAAATTGCACTGAACCTCCTTCCAACAATCTTGTCAATGCCAAGGACAAAGCTAATAAATAAGTAGGTCTGAAGCCAGTATCATATGTCTTATGGTCTCTTGATCATAGGTAAGGGATGGAGAATAAATGAGAGTAACAGCCAAATCCTCACCTATTTTCTGAAGAGTTCTGATTATAGCGTCTGTGAAAACCTCTTAGTTCTTCCAAGAGCCCAGCAGCAAGCATGTCATCCACTCTCTTATCCAAGCGTTCATCTAAAACTTGAATCAAATTAGCCCATGAACCAGCAACAACACAACGTGAGTGCCTACTACACACGGTCATGGTGAACAAACAGGCTGTTGACAGAATTTGCTCGAAGAGAAGAAAGGATTCTAATTTTAAAGATTATATAATGACCTCTTGTTATATTTATTCAAATGTTATACTCTGCAACTCCAAATAAAGACAGCCAGAGTGAAGTATAACCCTTCCCACTATACAAAGTGAAAGCACCGTTATAGCTGGCATGAAAGATAAACATTTTATTCTCATATGGAATGTGTATTCACTGCTTTATTAGAGGTGGCTGAGGGCTCTCTGGTTTACCTTTCTGAACTTGTGTCATTACATTTGTTACTCTTAATGGTTATTATTTTCGGAAAGAAATAAGGAACTTTAATCCAAAGCCATCACATTCATTCTCATATTTATATATATATATATATGGTTTTTTGTTTTGTTTTTTAAGAGACAGAGTCTTGCTTTGCAGTTGAGGCCAGCTTTGAACTCACTATGTAGCCCAAGCTGGCCTCGAGTTTGTGGCAATCCTCCTGTCTTAGTCACTCAAAGGCTGGGAGTACAGACATCACACCTGGCTAGTAACTGTTTTTCTTCCTAAAACACACATTTATCAAGGACTCTCATGTCAAGCACATTCTGAGTACTACATAGGCATTTATTCATTTAGTCAGGGCCCTTTGCATATCAGTCAAATACTCTACCATTGAGCTGTGCCTTCGGCTCCACAATTTGGTATTATTTCATCTAACTCTTAATGACACTATGCAGTATTATTATATCATTATCTTCATTGACAGGAGAGTTCGGGCACAGAAATGTAAACAATGATACTGGGAAAGGACTTAACTGAGACAGGGCACCTCAGAGACTGTGTTATTACTCTACACACTGCCCTCTACAAAACCACCTCATCTTCCCAGTCTGAGCTCATGGGTCACCTTTGCAAACTGGGAATTTATCACAGTGTGGTAGCCCCTTGTCAGCACCCCACTAACCAGCCTATCCTTCTTCATCTCTACACTCAGGAGCTACAGACTGCTCAATACTTCCTTGAATGCTTAGTGAATGTCTGTGGAATGAATAAGCTTCTACTGTCACAGGTGTTATTAGACTGCAGGGACAAAATACCACTAATCATCGTATGCCCCTCTCAGGCCCATGGCTTCTAGAATAATCAGCGTTCCAGACTCCGGCCAAGCCTGAAGTCAGAGTCCTTCCACTAGGAACCTTCCTTCCCTGGACAGCAGCCTCCTTCTGTCCCACCCATTCCACACTACCTGACTCTGGTACATTATCCTAGTACCAGCACTATCCACCCTCCCTTTCCAGACAGATATCAGGAGAACGCCGCTGCGTCCAAGGCAATGAATGATGACGATGATAAACTTAACAGCTGCACTACTTTGGTGCCCATTATGAGCTTCTCGTGGTTCAAAGCATTTCACACACAGTAACTTTCTGATTGAGGTTCTACCTCAGACGGACTCCAGGACATCAAAGGGTTTTACCTGTCTGGTCAGCATGAAGCCAGAGGATGCAAGGGTTGGGGAACTTCAGAGGACCACCAAGGGGACCGCCACCTTCCTCTGAATGTTGACGATGAAGAAATTCACTGTGCGTGATTCCCGTTTCTTCAAACACCTGTAAGCTCCTAAGTTGTTTTAAAGGGGATAAGGAACGCACACAGATCATTAGGAAATACTCATTCTCTAGTGAGATAGGAAAAAAGCTGTAGATTATACAAAGTCTCGTTTTCATTTTCACTGCCTACGTCCTCTCTGCCCCAAAGGGTGGAGGTCACCTTCTGGGTGAAGTGAAAGATAGTATTATCTGAGAGGTAATTTTGCTATCAGCTCAATGGGTCCAGAAACAACAGGTTTCTTCTACACAAACAGAGCAGAACTCACATACTCACTTGCAAGCAGCAGGAGAGGAGCTGGTTTGGGACTCTGGGCACAAGCCTACAAGTCTGGTCTTGCTGGAGTGCCTTTCCCACAGTACCCAGCTATGTCGCACAGCCAGCTCGTCAGCTTTCTTTCAAATATGACTAAAATTAATGAAGAATGTTCCCGGCTAATCCAGTACACTACTGGCACAAAGATCACTGAGTAAAGGGCTTACATATGAGGTACAACCAAAAAAATACAGTAAACATTTAAATTAAATTTTAACATTTAAAATATTTTTACAATAAAGACATATTGCTAATAATCCCCCTCAGAGTACTCTTCCTCTTGTCAAACACACTTATCCTATCATTCCAGCCATTTCTGGAAGCAGTTCCAGAAGTCTTTCAGGAAAGAGTGCCTTTACTTGCTCTATCACAGGTACCACAAGGTCCTGAATCATTTCGAAACATTTACCCCTCATGGTCATTTTGACTGGGGAGGAGCCAGGCACAGTGAGGAAGGTGGGTGAGGATGCAGCACAGCGCTCTCATCAGCCAGCCCTGCTACCACACCCTCCCTGTACATCCGGGTAATGACCTATCCAGAGCTGCCTTACAAAACAGCAAGAGTGATGGTCCGAGTGTGTTCAGACAAGGGGGAATATTTCCAGGGGGTTTTGGGACAATGTGTTGTTTACTGTGATAAAGATCATTTAGGGTTGGGGATTTAGCTCAGTGGCACCATGCTTGCCTTGCAAGTGCAAGGTTGTGAGTTCAATTGTCAACACTGCATTTAATCAATTTAAGGGGAAAAAATGATTTTTTTAGGGCCAGGGATTTAGCTCTGCAGCACAATACTTGCCTGGCAAGTTCAAGGTCATGAGCTCGATCCCCAGTGCCAAAAAAAAAATCGAAAATTTAAACTCTTTTTTTTTAGACAGGGTCTCACTTTGTAGTTCAGGCTGGCCCTGAGCTCAGCCTCAAACTCACATCACAGCAATCCTCCTGCCTCTCTCTGCCTCCCGAGTACTGGGATTACAGGTGTGAGCCACCACGCCTGGAAGTGTGGTATGTGGTTACCAGGAATTTAACTTGGGACCTCCCTCTTGCAAAGCAGGAGCCGGAACCACTGAGCTACATCCCTGGCCCTAAACTCATATTTTAATCATACTTCATTTCCTACTGGAGATTGAACCAAGGTTAGCAACAGAGCTACACCTCCAGCTCTTTTTACAAACAAATGAACTTATTTATTTTTGCAATGCAATCTCTCCTAGTTTTCCAGGCTGGGCTCAAACTTGCACTCTTCCCGCCTCAGCCTCCCAGAGTGCTATTATACTTAGCTTCACGTACTTATCTTTAAGTTACCATCTACCTCCGGGTGCAGAGGTATCACTAGGTAACTGAATTTCCAGATCTATACTCTGCCACTATGCTTGACTGCAATTTATCATCTTGACAATATCTTTCCCTAACTCAATTCTACATCTTGAAATTCCAACGTAAGAGTAGATAATCCTTGTCCTTCAGTATCAATGGTCACTTGAAAAAGATGTCTGAGAAAAATGGAACAAATATCTCACTCCCATGGAGGTTAGAATATAGATTCAACACAAAGAAAGATTTTTTAAAAATCCCTCTAATCATCACAAGAGATTCTAGAGCGTGACAGCTACTGACTCTTCCTACTGACAATTCTCAAGAAATTAAGTTTAAAAGCATCAAACCAAAACAAAGAAGTATATAAAAGCATCAAAACAGACAGCATTTGAGGCTGAAGCAGGTGTATCACCTTCAGGTCAAGGTCAGCCTGAATACATAATGAGACTGTCTCCACAAACAAAACGAATTTTTAGAAAACCCAGCAAAATATATACTACCTGGGAGAGGTGATAAGAAAAAAGTAGTTGAGGGCTGGGGATTTAGCTCAGTGGTTCCAGCGCCTGCCTTGCAAGCTCAAGAGGCCAGGTTCAATGCCCGGTAACCACATACAATGATGATGGGCGAGGAGACTCACACCCACCAGCAATCAATACCACATACCACAGTGCCAGGCGTGTTGGCTCACACCTGTAATCCTGAAACTCAGGAGGCAGAGGCAAGAGGATTGCTGTGGGTTCAAGGTTCGCCTGGGCTACCTAGTGAGCCAAGAGTCAGCCTGAACTACAAAGCAGGCCTGTCTCAAACAAAAATAAAAAAGAATATAAAAATGAATGTTGATGGTAATGCTCCCAAGATTTAAAAAGCTGAAGATTTCTATTAAAATGTATAATATGTCTGGCTACTGCAAAAGTCTAAAATTTATTAATCTAAACATGCAATCTAGCCAATGCGATATCCCTTCAAAGGACTTGGATAAAAAATAAGCTGGAGCCCCTAAAAGATAACCCTATTCAAAATTCTTATTCTCTAAGGTGAGACTTCATTAGGGGGTGAGGTTGGGGTGCTCCTGGGAAAAAAATTCTAAAAACATTTTTGGGGTCAGAATAATGCTAACAGGGTCAAGAAACACTCACCCAGAGAAAGCACTTGAGTAGAACCCTTCATAACCCTTGTGGATTCCAGAAGTTATTATAATATTTACTCTGTTTGTAATCATCCATATAGGAAGATCTTCAACAGATGTTCTACTGTGCCAAATGTGGTAATCATTCCCAACATTGCAGAAAAACTATGTTAACACATGAGGCTACAATTCTGAAACAACCTAAGAAAACATGACCTTGTGAGTTCACGCAGTGCCTCGCAGCCCTATGAGAAAGTCTCTGTGTACAAAGGTGAGCTGATGTATGAGACGGTTAAAACATCAACCTCCCACCGGGAAAGCTGCTGGGCAGGACTCAGCATTGCACAATCCATTATGAAACGCAAATCACAACATAAACAGACAGCATGCCAGAAAAAAATTATATGAAAACTGTTATACAAGCAAAGATCAAATAGAAAATGAAGCAAGATTATATAGGCCTTAGGAAACACAATATCGTACTATGTATTTAAAGATGTAACTACAAAGTAGGGTGCAACTGTTCACTGAGGGAGTTGGACTGAGGCAGTAACTAACTCCAACTCCCAAGCCTCTCTGTTACCTGGGAAACTAGAGTCTAAAGGAATTCAGGGCCGGCCAGCCCAGCCTTTCTTACCTGGCCACTTTGCGCTTGTCGTGTGGGTGTAGCTTGGCTGCCATTTCTGGATCCACCTGGCGTAGGCGGGTGTGGAGCACATGGCTATCCTCCTTTTCCAGCTCTACTTTCCGGTCAACCACTTGCACAGCACCCACCTCCATGGACTATTAAATGAAAGGTGAGGTGAGAGTAAATTGAATTCAACAGTTCAATACATACTGGGGCAGCCTATGTGCCACACACTTCACAAAGCTTTAGGAAAACAGAACAGAGGTGAATCAGGAGGTCTTGCCACACGGTGATGGACAGATCCACAAACCAAAAACTTCCAATGTGGTTAAGTGCCATGAGGCCACAGCAAAAAGGAAGGAGGGCTTACTGGATAGGAAAGTACTCTGCCACCCCACTTCTCTGTCCTAAGGACAAACGGGTACAGTAGGAGTATGTTCTGGTTTCTATTTTAACCTATGCAGGATTCTCGTGTTTCAGTACAGTGATCGAAGGGGGCACCAGAATTGTAGCACATCACCATGTGCAAAGTCTGGCCCTAGAGGTGGCATCTCCGTCACACAGGTCAGTGACGGACATCACTCTGACTTACACACTGTGCTGCCAGCCAGGAAATGCTGAATCAGACTAATATACAGACAGATGCTAATTAATCTACGCAGGAGCACTTTTCCCACACACAGCCGCTGCCCTCAGGCCAGCCCAAAGTATACTGCACATCTGCTTCAGAATATTAAGTAGGAAAATTACAGTTGCTGAGTCTAAGCAACAGGCAAGAGTCAACCTTCCTCCCACAAAAATTAGCTGGCATGAAAGAGAAACCCATTTCTTGGGTGGGTTAGAAAGTGAACTAAACCTACCTTGGTACTGACAAGAACTTTCCAGAGCAAAGACTCTATGTAATAATTGGTTCCTCCCACGACAATAGGAATTTTGTCTCGAGCAAATATATCTTCAATGTGAACATTAAGAAAAAGATCGTGATATTTAATAGCAAGAAGAGAAACCTGACTCACTGGTGAAGGTGTTAGCAAGAAATCATGTCTCTGTGTCTGCAGAGCACTGGACAAAGAGTAGAAACCAAAACAAAGGGACCCTAGCCTCCAATGTTCCCCAATGGTTTACAGAATCAGTTCAGATTAGTTCTAGGGGAACTTATATAAAACAGAGACCAAATGTATGATATTAGCTTCCAGTTCTAGAACTTTCTAGGTCACGCTACTAAAATCCCAAGTTTTATTGGTATTTCAAATTAGTTTAACAAGCAAAAGGACTCTCCTAGAACCAAGTTCGGTATCTGCTCTGCAGGCAGCCATCCAGGTGACCCTCCGTGTTGACTTTGCCTTCTAAGACAAAACACATTTGATTTCTCCAAGCCGTATTCCTTTGCCTCAGCTGAGGCATGGTGGTGTAATCCAAGCACTTAAGAAGCTGAGGCAGGAGGATTTGTGAGTTTGAGGCCAGCTGGGGCTCTGAAGAGAGTTCAAGGCCAGCCTAAGAACCTGTCTCAAAATAAAACAAAGGATTTAGCTCAGTGGTGCCACTGCCTGCCTCACAAGTGCAAGGTCCTGAGTTCTATCCCTGGTAGCACCACCAAAACAACCACCACCACCCATATTCCTTAGACTGTCTCTATCATTCTGCAGTTGCAGAGCATGTAAGCCACTTGAAAATTTACTAATTACAATGAAAAGCAAAAGTCCTGAGACAAATAGAGTTCAATACCAGAGTCTATCTTATGAGCAATTATTCAACCTGAGCCAAATTTTC
>PVIR01031097.1:0-19725 GCA_004026965.1 Petromus typicus | reverse complement strand
GGTCTCGCTTTGTGGTTCAGGCTGGCCCTGAGCTCAGCCTCCAACTCACATCACAGCAATCCTCCTGCCTCTGCCTCCCGAGTGCTGGGATTACAGGCATGAGCCACCACGCCCGGCACTGTGGTATGTGGCACTGGTTGCTGCTGGGTGTGGGTCTCCACACCCAGTATTGTTATGTGGTTACCGGGGAATCGAACCCGGGTCCTTGCGCTTGGAAGACAGGCGCCGGAACCACTGAGCTAACTCCCCGGCCCCCAAAGCAGTCATTCTTTAGGGAGCACTGTTGTTGCAGAGCAGGTGGGGTGTGATCTGCCAGGGCCCCAAATGTTATTTAAAATTCCAGATTATTTCCAGATTCTAGGCAGCCCTGAACCGAATGAAGTCCTTATAAGGGGAAACGAAATTTTTCCTATGGATAAAATCTTTCTTCTTAAAATCTAGAAAATTCATTTTGAACCTCTAGATTCCCTTCTTTAGAAGAGTTCATTTGATTTAGATTATTGAAAAGCTAGCTGCAAAATGTTTCCCATAAGCATTTTGGGTAAGGGTGAAGAAGTGAATGAGACATGAAGAGACAGCACAAGATGCCACAAGAAGCTGGGGTGTGTGCGGTGTGGGAGACACCTCTCTAGGAAGGATCTTAGGGTGTAGACCACTGGTTCAAGTCAGGTCTCATGGCTAAAGAAGAAAGAACGAGGGCCCTAGAACTGTAGGCTGAATCTATCCATTTCAACTTAGCAACGATGAGTCAGAAAGCAAGGAAGTGAGATATCACTCCCTGCTGTTAGCTGAATAGCAGGCCAGAGGTTGTGATGGTGTGAAGTGGGCAGAAGACACCTGTGATGGACTGACCTTTAACTGCCCACATGGCAGAGCTGACTCTGAAGTTTGTCCCTCTGCTGAGATATGGAAAGGAAGAGGCAAAGTTCCTTTACCTCCTTAGTAAGGAAAGATGCCATCCAAAGGCCATGAGAATTTCATACCTATCCTCTTACTGGTTATCTGATATTTCCAAAAGTTAATGATGCTCAAAGTACAGATATCAGGACAGCAGTCAAAGGTTCTCATGCCAGTGCCTCTTTGTAGGCCATCCAGATGGTCACTAAGGTGAACATCATGGAGCACTTACCATTGGACAACAGCAGTTTCGTTTGCAAGATCTAAATTTAACCTCCCAGCACCCTTCTGCAGAGATTGCTACTGCACTTTAGAAAAGAAATGAAGAGGCTGGGTATTTAGCTCAAGTGGTACTACACCTTCATTGGAGGCACAAGAGCCTGAATTTGATCCCTGGTACAGCCAAAAAACCTGAAAGTGCATAATTAAGAGTTGATAGAATCTCAGGGTCCAATTTTGAGCTCAGAGAGTTTGTCTAAAACTCAAACACATACCATCACTAAACTCTGTGTACTCCATCACTTCTTTCCCTGTCTCATGTGTTGCTTGTGCATTTGTCTTGGGAATTTTCATGGATCTCTTGGAAAAAAAAAAAAAGAAGAAGAAGAAGAAGTAGATTTGCTGTAAGGAAGGAGGACCCAGCAGTAGCCATGCAGGGCTGCTGCTGAAAGTGGAAAAATAGCAGCTCCTCCCTTCCTCTGAGAGGGAGCTCATCAGCTGGGACATTTTTTTCTGTCACTGAGCTCATTTCTCACATGAGTCTTTGTTTTATTGCCTTACGAGGCCAATGAACCCCATGTTCTAGCTGAGATGTCTGCTCCTCACCCTCAGCTCTTCTCCTTAGTAGTCTGTGGTGCCCTGAGTCCCCGCAGGTCCATTCTGGTCCCACTGTGAACTCTGTACTAACTGGGCTGCATAGAACACACAAAAGAATCTGACTCCACTGCCCCTTATCTGTAAATGTTCATTTCCTTCCATTTCAATCACTGCAGCAATAACTTGGGCAACATATTCCTGAGGCCACTTGCTTGTTCTTTGTGGGAAGGAAGCATGATCCAAGCACATGCAATGACAGGAATGGTATTTGCAGAGACTGCCATGCAAAGCTTGCTCCCACCCCAGCTGTCCACCTCCATTTCCCCAAACCACATAATGAAGCAAACTGCCTTGCCATCTTAGACCCGACCTTCCAATTGGTGAGACATTTGGCACCACCCACTGCTGGGCCAAGAGATACTGATCCCCTCACCCTCACAGGGATGGGGGGGGTTCTCAGGGCAGCCCCATTTATGGGTTTTATTGAACCACAGAAGTACTGTAATTCTCATTGTCCTAGAGTGAACAAGATTGGGACACAGGGACATAGGCGATCTGTCCATTTATCAGGGCATTAAGAATTAGATGGAGGTGCAACTACCTCACTTCCGGGTACACATTCACAGAAAATGAAGAGACATTTGCCTGCCTAAATGTGTTGTGATATTACTCACAATGTCCACCATAAAGTGTGACATACACACAATGAAGTATTATGAAGGCTTAAAGCATGTAAGTATAAAATCCTGTCATTGAACAACACAGATGAAGATGAAGGACATTATGTTAAGTGAAATAAGCCAGGAATGGAAAGGCAAATACCACATGTGCTGATTAATGTGTGGACTCTAAAGACATTAATCAGTCTCATGGGAGAGTAGAATGCTGGGCTGTGTGGGGGTGGAAGTTGGCAGACACCGGTCAAAGGATCTACAGTGACAGTTAAACAGGAAGAATAAATTCAAGAAATCAATTGTCCATGACTGCTGATAACTCAGTGAGGAAATGCATTTTTTATGAGCTGCAGTTAACTACTGCACAATGTATAGAGACTTCAGAACCTTGCATCATAAAAGACAAATGCATACAATTTTATCTGTGTAGTTTTAAAAATCAGAAACAAAGTATAACAGAGAGAGGCATTAAGCTCCAAATGCCCCAAAGCTTGAACAGTGCAGAGAAGGCACTACATACCTGTACTCAGCAAGCCAAGAAAGCACTCGGAGTGAAGGTGGAGATCCGTTAGGCACAATCACTCGCTGCATCAGGCTCCTGGGCACTTGAAATGAAGTGAGTTTGAATTGGGATGCATTTAAGTACAAAACACACTCAAAGTTTGGAGACTCCGTATAAAGAAAAATAACCTCAATTTAAAAAATTTAAATTAAAAAAAATCTCAATTTAAAAAATATTGAAATGATAATGTTTAGGAATGGCATCATTTAGGATATTAGGTACGTAATATCAGTGCTTTTACTCTTTTAAAATGTACTAGAAATTTGAAATGACATATATGTCTGTATCAGCGAAATGACATATGTGTCCGTATCAGTGATGGTGAACCTATGGGACAAAGGCTGCAGTGGTCTGTCTGAGTCGTTGGAGCTCACTATCCCTGGTCTATATGATTTAAAAGCCCAAAGTGACTCCCTGCCTGTAAAATATAGGAGGAAGTAGTGTTACTTGGGACAAACATATTGCAACTGCCACAGGTACATGTTTTATTTTTCTTTCTAGTCACTTTTCCCTGTTCTATTGAGTGTTTGACAGCCATCTCTGTGGGTGCATGTATACATTAGAAGGTATAAATACAGACATCTTCAGAAACTTGTATCAGCTTTTTATCTATTTCTCTGGGTTCCATAGCAACAGTAATCTATTCCTTTGGGTGAACACAGCACTCACCTAACAGAATTAAATTTTCTTCTTAATGACAGTAGCAGCCCCTTGCAATACCTTGTTGTGTATTCTAGGTCTGTTATTCCATTTAATCCTTACAGGTCATTAGGGCAATAACAAACGAAGAGGCTAAAGTTCAAACAAAATGGAACTTTCTTAAGCCAGTGGAAGTCTCGTTGCAAAACTGATTGGATGCCCCAGCACGGCCTCTTGCAGGGGAGCAATGGCGAGAAACCATTGATGCTGGATCAGAAACAGGAGCACTGGTATTTTATGCAAAAGTCAACATCGCTCTTCTTCCAAGCCTTTAATAGTATCATCCTCAGCCTTGGTTGTCTGAGAAACTAGTCCGGAGCCTTTCACGAGAGGAAATTCCAGGAAATGGGAGGGCTCCAGTGTCTCCAGCAAGACTCTGAGGAGGGCGGAGGAGTCAGAAGGGACATCCTTCCTGCCTGGCAAGAGATGGCTGTGTACCAGAGAGAAGGGCCAGAAGCCAAGCCTGGTGACACACGGGTCACAGACTGGTGTAGATGGAGGAACACTCTCGTGGCTCAAAATCATGTGACCAACAGAGAAAGATGTATTAAGATACAATCTGTTCACTCAGAGTATAGAACACTGTGTTCTTAGAAAACTTAAAATTGTACAGAAAGTGGCTTGGAATTAGTAACTGCACTGTTAATCACGATGTGTCACTGAATACTGATCACTACAGCGGGTCGCTTCCCTCTGCCCTGCTGCCTGAGGGATTTTGCTCTTCATGGTACGATTTGATGGCAAGGGTTAAAGACAGTAATCTAGGAGACAGAATCACAGAGTAAAAATATATATATTCAGAAATCTGGCATCCAGTCAAGGCTAATCTGCTAAATTTCAGATTATATTAGTGGTTAGGAGAAAATTTGATTATTGAAAGTATTGACTGGAAGTCCCAGCTTTTCCAGAGTACCCCCTCAGGTACCAAAGACTCATCCCTTATGGAAAGAGGTCTGAGGACTGCAAGGTGAAAACAGACAATTGTGTGCACAGGAGAAAGCATCCTCTTCTTCCTGTACAAGCCCTTTCAGAAACCAGACCAGATGGTTCTGGTCAGCGAAGGCAGTGGGTGCACGCGCACAGCTGTGGACTGGAGTGGCTCAGAATCCTGCGCAGTTTGCTTTGCTCCACACCTAAGATGCAAGATATCCAAGTACAACATTGGTTCTATGTTCTCCAGCTCTGTAAGACTTGGCCGAACAGAAGCCCCATCTTCAGAGATGCCATCGCATGTATGTGTAAGAGCTTAGCCTACAACACTGAAGTCTGGTGTCATTTCATGACAGGTGACGGCCACTTTGACTTGCTCTGATTTCTGAGATGGTGGGTGGAAGGCAGGCTATACATTGATATCTCAGTTCATGAACTTAACTCTTTCTGTGATTCTGGTGGAAAACCAAACTGGACAAGAACCACATCCAACTCAATGGTTAAGTTCAATATTGATCTTATGGGGAAATTCATTTCAGTTCTTGTCTAACTTAGTTTACAACCAGAATCATGGAAAAAATTTAGTTTGTGAACCAGTGTATCACTGTATCCTCAAGACCGTTTTCATTAAAAACCAATATGCCAGATCTGAGACGAATCTTGCTGCCACCAACCAACAGGACACCCAGTGATAGTTGGGACTGCACTGGAGGAGTCCTGGGATCTTAGGGGAAGAAGCCATTGGGTCTGAGGTCCTTATCCTCTGTCCTTTTCTCACTTCACAGTTAGGGAAATGGGGGTTTGCACTGTCTTGCCAACTTGGGAAGATTGCAGTTGATGCATTTTCCCAGAACACCCCAGGAGATGTGAGTGTGTGCCTCCTCGTGCAGTTACTTCTCCTGCAGCTTGTTACAGGTTTGTTTGCCTGCATCTCATCTCATTCTGAGTAGGAGAAAAACCTTTTGTCTACTTCTCACCTTATAGAAGTTACAGCTGACACATTCCATGTCACTGCTTTCCTCTTAGGCTTGATTAGCTCATGATTCACAGATTGGGGAGAGGCAAGTAATAAGCAGAAGTCCAACTAGGAAGAGACTGGAGTTTTATTAAAGCCCCACCTTCCTGGTTACAGCTAGTCTTTACTAGTCTCCAAGGCTGAACAGCCAGCTTAGGGCACAGGCTGATCGGCATCTAGGAAACCACAAATGGGCCTGAAGTCTCTGCCTGTGTCCCTGCAGGTAACAAAGGGGAGTAAAGTAGTTAGGAATCAGTGATGTCTCCGACTGAGGCGGGGAGCCAGGCTCTGAACCTGTGCTGGCACAGCTCAGACTCCTTTAGTTCAAGAGCATCTGCTGATGAAGTAATGGAGCCTCCACCAGGACGCACTGCAGTCCGGCAGCTGTAGGCAGAGCTTCCTCAGAGAGAGGCGACGTGGAGGAGTGAAGAACAGAGAGCTCCCTTCCGCAGTCAGTCCCTGGGACTCTGCTAGCTAACCTGACTCCAACCTCAGGCCTTTTCAATCTCCCAGACAAAGCCAATTGCACAGAGTTTTCCAGCTGAGGATAGTTGTCACCTCGCCCACTGCGCCTCTGTTTCTCTCTCCCTGTGAGAGCAAAGAGAAAATAGCTCAGCTCAGCAGGCAGAACTGGGGCCTCTGGAGGCCGAGTGTGTAGAAGCTCGAGGGCTGGGTCAGACCTGAGCGATTAAGGCTTAATTAAGGTTTAATTGAGTTGAACTCCCTGTGGTTTTACTCTGCAAGTGCAAGACTCTAAGGATTACTTTTTAATTAAAACATGACTTTATTCCTAACTGCAAATGTAAGACAAAAAACTAAATGAAAAACAAACAAAACACAAAATAAAGCAAGAGAGAACATTAGCTATAATTTCCATTTCCTAAAATATCATTTTGGGGATTGAGGGTTTAGCTCAGTGGTTGAGGGCTTATCTAGCAAACGCAAGGCCCTGATGTACAGTATTCAAAGCAAAAAAAAAAATTTAATCATTTTTCATGATTATGGGTTTAAATCATGTAGGTTCACTGCAAATTATTCACACAGGGCCCTAAAAAGTTTTTAAACATTAGAAATAAAACTGGGGTTAGATCTGATATGACTTTATTTGTTGTGAATTAGCCCTCAGAATTGGAATTTCTCAGTCAAAGACGCACATAATTTTAAAGTTAGTGGAGGTATCTGGAAAACTTACCATAATCAACTCTCTGTCCTGTTGTGTAAAGCTGACTGTTAAACATCATTGGTGTTTCCGTCTGGTACTGGCCATGCTCATCTGTAAGCACTTTAGAGTACAAAATATTCATGATTAGTATAAATTTGTAGGCTTAACAGCCCAGCTGGATAGGAAGCTCCAAAGACAGATATGCAGTTACCTGGCCTCAAAGATTTTCAGGAGAAACACAATCTGAATGCGCAAAGAAGCAAAGATTCCCCAGAGTAGGAGTACATGCGTAATATGCAGTTACCAGCTGTGGAGTCCTGAGGTCAGACAGACCCATTAATGACACACGCATTCACAGTTTTCCTTCACTGCGGTTCAGTATGATCAGATTCCTACAAATCCTGTAAAAAGTGGTGTGTTAATGATATAATCTCACAATATCTTCACCGCTTGTTATGAAATGGAGAAAAATGAGGCAGAGATGTAATTGACTTGTCAAAGACTGTAAAGTATAATGGCACAAACATCGGAGCCAAAAAGATCCAGTGAATTTTGCGGTTAGAGCAAGGAACCTTTGGACTCAGAGTTTTGCAAACTGACTTACCTGGTAATGTTATAGCCCAGCTAAGAAGCAGGGAGGTTGATTTGGCTTGGAAGAAAGTAATCTCCATATTGTACCTTTTTAGAAATGTCTCTCTGAGGTAGGCCAGAACTAAGGATCTTTAATTCTGAGGGCTCATTACTAATGGAAATTAGGGAGATAATGACCATTGGCTATTTTTTTCCTCTTGCTTCAGACTGTCAGTGCTTCCCAGACTTAGTGAATTCAAGGGTATATGGAGACAGATAGGTTCAATACAGATTCCCAGCACAATCTCAAGGCAGTGTGTCTCAGAAGGCTGGAGTGAGGCCTTTGAGTCAATATTTCTAACACTAGGAGAGACTGGTATAAGTCCAGCCTTGAGAATCACAGAAAATATGTTAAAATCACCTTGGGATGAATCTGTAAGGCCCATAGGAAAGCCCATGGCAGACGGCAATTCAGCCGTGTAGACTGTCTGGCTCTGGCTGGGCCTTTCATGCCTGGGAATAGCATTGGCCTCCCGATTGCCACCATCCTATTGGAAAATGAAGAGCTTCTCCTGATCCAGATAGTTGCACGGTTATTATTCACCCATGAGTAGCCCATTAATAGAGTCCTAAACTCAGGCAAAGGAAACAGACCATGCTTGGTTATGAGTAAATCCTTTTATAGTCATCAGGTGTGCATTTCAGAAAAAATTCCTCTTAGAAGGATTCAGTAAGTGATAACAATGGTCATTATTACCACAATACTCTTCTTCACTGTTAACTATCATCATCATCATCACCATTATTAGATCTAGTATCGATGAAATGGCTCTTTGTGCAGACATTTTATGAAGGTCTAGACTTACATGATCTCTTTTATTCCTCAACATATCACTTTGGGGAAGACTTCATTATAGCTTGTACCCATTTTTCCTGAGAAGAAGGGGTATATCCTAGGTGACACAAGGAATACTTGGTGCTGTCCCAGTTCTAGCACAGGCCATCTGGCCACATTTGAGTGGCTCCTGTAACTTACTTTCCTGGGGGAGAGAAAGGGCACAGTGACTTGTCCAGGAACACGAAGGCTGTCAATAGAGTCACTAGGTTAATAACCAGAGCCTGGATGACTCCAGCTCTGCCTCTTTTCTGTAAGAGTGCTGCTTCTAGATTGTGTTAGAACAAACTCAGGAAGAGAGACTTTCAGTTAATTAGAGACAATGAATAGACAGCAAGTTTTGGTCCTCAGGGAACTGTGCACTGTTCTATAAGTTCCTGGCAAGAGTGGTCCAGAGACTGAGCTGCTCAGTGTTCTGCAGTGACCTGTGTTAGATGCCATTCACGGCTCCCAGAATAGGTCCTCAGGCCCCTTTAGAATCGGGACTCTGTTGGGGGTCTGGATGCCACGTGGACCACACAACACTAGTTCTGCTGCTATGCACCACTATGCTGGTGCCTTGGCTTGAAGCTGCTAAAGTCACTGTGGGCTTCCAAGCCCCCTGGAACATCTCCCACCCATTCAGTGTGCAGAGGCTGGGGGCAGGCCTCCAGATTGCCATGGACAAGGTCAATGCACAGCCAGTGGTGGGGCTTGGAAACTTCAGCTGGGAGTTCACTTATACCAACTCCACCTGCAGTGCCAAAGAGTCTCTGGCTGTTTTCATCAACCAGGTGCAGAAAGAAGAGATTTCTGCCCTGTTTGGACCAGGATGCCCAGAAGCAGCAGAGGTAGAGTATATGGCCTCCTCAAAAATGGGGGCTGAGTTTCTATCCAAAGGGATGGTCTTGAAATTGATAACACAGATTTGAATAATCTCTTGACAAAGGTCACATGTTGTAACAGTAGCTGTATAAGTCTTGGGTGTCATGTAATTGGAACAGTTAACATTCTCTTTAAAGAAGGCTTTTCAAATAGAATATTGTTAGTTTATGTCCCCTCTCCCTCCTCTGGTTGATTGTTTGGACTAAGTACTTCTGTGGAGAGGCTGTTACTTTTTCATTCCAAGGCTGTCAGTTGCACGGCCCAGGAAAATTACAGTAAAAACAGATGACTGGTTTTAAATGTAAAACCACCTCTTGTTTGCGGAGGTTTTCCTTTGGTGTATGTAATCAGTTATTCAGGGATGTGAAGGTGAATGGGAAAGAATGAAGGATGAAGGATTGCTTGAAGCTAGAGTCGGAATCTGAGGAAAACGAGTGCTTTGCATCTGTCAGGTTAATGAGATTAATTTTATCGATGTCCTTGCGTATCATGTCTTCTGAGAGATAATGCAAAGGGCGACTAGGTGGGAGCTTCACAGGTCTCACTCTCCAAACATCACAGACTATTTCTACATATTTCCAGCTGTCCAAAACCTACCTCTTCTTCAACATCAACCTCAAATGTTATGGCACCCTACCCCCTAAATCTCTAATCCTTTAATTAAAAGCAATTTGTTAGTTCTCTGTACTCCTACAAATGTATTCTACAAATCCTACAGCTTATATTTAATTCTAGAATTATTTTTGTATATCTTCATTCATGTGTGCCATATGCTTCTTTAAGAATAAGTTTTCCAAAGTCCCTTTAAAGTGTAGGGGCTACAGAAAAATATGCAAGAAATGAACAAGAAAGAAATTAAGAAAGAGAGAGAAAGTGTGGGGCTGGGTGTGAGTGTAGGCTCTGGAACCATACTGCTTGAGTTCATCAGCAATGTAACTGATATCTTTGTGTCTCCATATTTTCATTTTTAAAACAAGACTAATTGTAATACCTACCTCATAGAAATGTTATCAATGTTGAAATACTTAGGCTTTTAATACAGAGCTTATCTCATGCAAGCACTCCTTAAATTCCTGCCTCTGTTACCCTTGTCCTCTGAGGGCTTGCTTCTGCACACTGAATTCAAGCTGTTGCCATCAATATTCCATAAGAGAAGGTCCAGTGTGATCCTAGATTCACTGAGTTCTAGGTTATGCTGGAACTCTCCACTGAGGTTTGAGCGTTGCATAAATTTAATTATGGAAAGACATCTTTTTTCATTACCTTCTAGGTTATTGGTTTGCTGGCCTCTGAGTGGAACATTCCTGTGTTTGATTTTGTTGGACAAATGGCAATGCTAGATAACCACTTTTTGTATGACACCTGTGTGACACTCGTGCCGCCCAAGCAGGAAATTGTTAATGTGCTCCAGAAAAGTCTCAAGCATTTGGGCTGGAAACACGTCGGGATGTTTGGAAGCTCCTCTGGGGCTTCCTCCTGGGGTGAATTGGATGAGCTGTGGAGGGTTGTAGAAGAGGAACTCCAGCCCCATTTCACCATCACTGCCAGCATGAGATGCACCAGCCATGACCCAGCCCTCCTCCAAGAGGGTCTCAGAAACATGTCGTCCCTGGCCAGGGGTAGGTAGGAAAAAGTCTTCCATGGTTCATGTTTGAGAGAGAAATAGAATGAATGGATTTCTGGGGAAAAAAAACTCAAGAGCTCATCATTTTTATACTTCAAAGTGTAAATATCTGATAGAAATGGCATAAAATTAATGATACAAAGAAGCAAATTCCAACTTTTAGGGGGCAGCTAAAGTGAAATCTCCAATGCCATGGTGTCATGGTGCAGAGAATAGTTCTAGAAGCACAGCCGAGGGTGACACATTCAGATCTTTGATAGCCGTTCAGGGCATGGGCTCTAGAGACAGACCCCCCTGAGTTTGATGCCAGCCTCTGGCACTTGCCAGCTGTGTGTTCCTGGCTAAAAACTTTAACTTCTCTGTGTCCGAGGTACCAAATCTGTAAACAGAGGCAATCATCCCAGTTCCTTCATACAAAGGTGAGCATCAAGTGAGGTCATGCATGGGGTGCTTAGCTGTGTGCACAGACAGTGTGTCAACAAATGACAGCGATGTTTCCGGGGCGGTGCTGCCTCGAAGGCTCTTCCTTAGTCACTGACTCTGTTCTTCAAATAAACTAAGCTTGGGGTGGGCCCGGGACTCTAGGGCTTGCTGATTTCGCATCCTAGAGTGTCACCCACAGCCACACCCCACCCAACCCTCGGTCCGGACGCACCTTACCTACTCTGTGTGGGGTTGTTGCCCTCTCCCTTTAGAACGCAGCATGCTTTCCTCCCTCACTCCTAGGAGAACCTCAAACAAACGCTTCTCTTTCTTCTTTACTGCTTGCCTGTCAGTGACGCCCCACGCCTTTCTGCCTTGCTCCTCCTGTGTCCCAGCACAGTGCCTAACACGGTTGGCACTCAGATGAATAAATTATGATCTACCCAATCTAAAAAAAAAATAAGTCATGACTTCAATTGTGTGTCCTCAAAGTGAACGATGCTGTGATTGGATGAAAGTTAAATATTAGCCACTTCTCAGGCCCACCCCAGCTCAGAAAGCCAGAATGCCTTGATTTGATATCCTTCACCGTCTCCTCTTAATGGGTGCTTAGCTGAAGAATCACAAACTGGACCTTTCTTTTTCAAACTGAGTTTTATTTGTGCATGTTCGTGGTACATGATGTTTACATTCCTTGTGGACAGCTGTTGCGTGCACACAGCAGATTTTAATTCCTTCATTCATTCTTTCCCTCCCCTCTTTCTTCCTTCTTCCATCTTTTGATCTCCTTTCCATTTGAGAAAGATCTATCTTCCTTTTCTTCTGCTTTTTTTTTTTTTGAGGAGTTAAATGAAAGAACATAATACACAGAAATGATCTCAAAGGTTTTTGGACTTGTACACTGAGGCAGGGGATGGGGGCTGCCAAAAAGACTTTAATTTCTGTAGGGCAAAGGTGGATAGTTTGTATACTGTGGTTTAAGTTTTAGTTTAAGAAAAAACACTCTAGGGGTGGTTTAGACATGTATATTTTTAAAAATTGAAATCTTTATTGGTACATTACATATACACATCATGACTGCACTCAACAATGAGAATTTGTACCAGTATATGACACACCTTAATTCTCATTTTTTCCCATAGCCCTACCCACCCTACCACCCCTACCCCCTATATACATAAACTTTGTTTCCTTTCTTTTTTGTTATAATCTCATGATTTTCCCCCTTTACCCTATTTTGCTTTGGGTATTTTCTATTTCACAATATATATCATACAATTCTAGAACTCATTTACATCTTTATTTTCTCATACCAGAGAAAAGATGTGATATTTACCTATCTGTGACCTATTTATTTCACTTATAAGGATATCCTCAACGTATGTCCATTTAAGTATAAATGATTCAAACTTATCATTTTTTATGGCAGAGTAATACTTCTTTCTGTAGAAGAACCACAGCTTTCTTATCCAGTCTCCAGTTGATGGACATTTGGCTTGTTTCCAAGATTTAGCAATCACAAACTGAGCTGCTATAAACATGGGTGCACATATATCACTGTGATATGAGTCTTTTAATTCTTTTGTGTATATACCTAGCAGAGCAATGGCTGAGTCAAATGGGACCTCCAATCCTAGCTTTTTGAGGAATTTCCAAACTGATCTCCACAGGGGTTATATGAGTCTACATCCTCACCAACAGTGGAGAAGAGGTCCTTCTTCTCTGCAGCCTCACCAACATTTGTTGCTGGCTAATTCTGAAACTGCAGCCATTCTTTGTGGAGTGAGATGAAATCTCAGTGTTGTTTTCATCTGCATCTCTCAAATGACTAATGATGTTTAGCATTTCTTCATATACTTCTTTGCCATTCTTATTTCTTCCTCTGAAAAGTATCTGTTCATTTCAGATGCCCATTTTTGAATTGGGTCTTTAAATTTGGGTGGGCTAATTTTTTAAAGCTCTTTATATATTCTAGATAGTGACCCTTGTAGACATGTATATTTCTTTCTTTCTTTCTTTCTTTTTTTTTTTAAATTATCTTTATTGGTACATTAAATATACACATCATGATTGCACTCCATAATGGGGATTTGTACCAGTATAAGACACAACTTAATTCTCATTTTTTCCCATAGCCCTACCCACCCTACCACCCCCCATATATATAAAATTTGTTTCCTTACTTTTTTGTTACAATCTCAACATTGTCCCCTTTCATCTTATTTTACATTGAGCATTTTCTATTTCACAATATATAACATACAATGTCTTTTTTTTTTTTTGAGACAGGGTCTTGCTTTGTAGTTCAGGCTGGTCCTGAATTCAGCCTCAAACTCACATCACAGCAATCCTCCTGTCTTTGCCTCCTGAGTGCTGGAATTACACGCATGAGCCACCATGCCTGGCACTGTGGTATGTGGTACTAATTGCTGCTGGGGCATGAGTCTCCATGCTCAGTATAGGTATGTGGTTACCAGGGATCAAACCCTGGCCCTTGCACTTGCAAGACAGGTGCTGGAACCACTGAGCTAAGTCCCTGGCTGCCATATATATTTCTTGAAGCAAGCTCATGAAAAGAAAAAGGTTGTGTCTTGTTGGGAGTTGCTTTAGGCTGGGCTTTAAAAAGACCCAGTGCATATACATGCTTGTGTGCAAGGCCTTGTAACTGGCTGACTCTTTTCCTCTCTTATAGTTATCATCTTAATCTGCAGCTCAGAGGATGCAAAGATTATTCTGCAGGCTGCAGAGAACCTGGGACTCAACAACAGAGAATTTGTCTTCATCATTTTACAGCTGCTAGAGGTGGGTGGTGACTGTCACACAGTGGCCCTGGTAGAGAAAGGTGACGAGTGTGGAGTCCCTATCATGTAGCAGGATGGACTATTTCACCAAATGCACATTACAAACTCACAGGGAGACATTCTTGAGTCTTCACTTTAAAGTCAGGAGACTAGGACTAAGCCCAAATAATGTACCCACGATTCCTTTGCCCAGTTAGTGAGAAGCGTGGCCAGTCTTTCAGCGAGGTTCACAGGCTCAGGGCCCTGTTCTGTGCTGGAAGGCAGCAGACTACAGCTGAGGAAAAGCCACAATTTTAAAGATGGATGACACCTTCCTGGGGAGGGGGGCTCTCAAACACAAGTGGCTGTCACTTTTCTTCTACAGCCACTTCCCTGTATCCCTACTAAATAAGGCACTAACAAGGCCTAGACAGAGCAACCTACTGGCCCAAGGAGGCAATGGATTAGTCACTTTCTTGTCACTGGAGCAAGATATCCAACACTCATAACTTAGAGGAGGACAAGCTTACTTGAGGTCACAGTTTCAGAGGGTTTGATCCATGGCTGGCTAATTCCAAAGCAGGAATAGCATGGCAGGAAGGAATGGTGGATAAAAGCTGCTCATCCCACGGCAGTCAGGAAGGAGAGGAGGCGGAGGGGGAGGAGGAGAGGACAGGAAGTCAGGCACAAGACTATACTTTTGTAGGTCAAGGCCCTCTGACTCACCCCTCCAAACAAACAGGTCCAACCTTCCAGCAACACATGAACCCCTGACCTCACTGATGGATGAATCCACTGACAAGTACAGAACCTCCATGTTCCCATCACCTTCCAAACATGTGGGACACTATAGATTTAAACTGTAATTGGTATTCCTGGGAACTTTGGCTTTTTGGTAATGGTGGAAATGGCTAAAGTACTGTGTACTTCCTAGAAGTACTGAGTTACACCTTTCACATGCATTGCTGGACTTGATAGTCCCAGTGGCTCTGTGAGGCAGTTATTACTTGTGTTATTGTACTTAATATTTCCAACAGCCTTGGAAGAGAGATGTGACCAGCATGCCAACTTCCAGACAGGAAAGCCAAGGCATAGCTAAGCAAAATACCTAACCTAAGGTTTCAGCGTTCCCAAGTTCAACAGCTGGTGTTCTAACAGGGGCGTCTGTCCTTCACCCCACAAAGTCCTGCCTTGTAGAATGCTTGTGAAGTGCTGGACCCCACCGTGAGTGCTTGAGGTATTAAAGTTAATTTCCAACCACAACCACTCTGGGGGCAGGTAAGATTTTAAGAAGAGGAAATGGAGTTTATATAACTTGCGCAAGGGTGAGCAACAGTGAGCGCTCCAACCTGGGCAGATAGGCTTTGTGTCTGTGCATGTGAGCACATCACCCTGTGGACATCCACATAAGCCACCTGCTTTTAGCTGAGGACGCATTATATAATTTTCCCCAGTGTTTTAGCTTTCTAAAATGAGCTTCTTTTATATGATCATAAAAAGTTGGGGAGCAAAAGGAAATAAGGAAGAAATAAAATAATGTCCCAGATTTCTCTTCATTATCACGAAATATGGTTACAAGAGTCTTGGATTTCTTTGGGTCGCAGCTGGAATTGTAGATATATGCCGGACTTGCCAGCACATCCTCTTCCTTTCTCTCTTTATTGCCACTCCCTGTTGCTTTCTCCCTAAACCTTGATGATCAATTCCAGTTAGTTTGAAGTGGTAGAAAGAGAAGAGAACTAAAAATATAAACATAAAAAGCCCATGCAAATTGAACTCATGCTGCTTTTTTAAAAAATGCATAAATCCATTTTATAGGACTAAGTAAAAAAAAATCAAGTCTCAGAACCATAGTGTAGTGTAAAACATTTACCTAGATGTGGGGACACACACACACACACACACACACACACACACCCGTCTGTGTTGTCTGGATGCCTCTCTGGGTGAGGAGAGAGGGAACAATATGCAATGAGTGAATAAATACTATTCATGATAGTGACAATGCAGGCAACAATCACACAGTACTTCAGCACTGAGAAGCGACTAAGGCAGACAACTGTAACTTTCAACATTTGTGCTCTGTGCTTTGAGCTCTCTGTGTCTTAGCTGCTTGATGCTCCAAGTATGTTTTTATTTTTAATTTCATTTTTGGCTTGCTTACATGCTATCTAGAATATACAGACCTTGTGTTGCAGGCCTTCTGGAAATGCTATGTTTCCAAGGACTCGTGTACAGAGACTGAAGCTCAGCAGTGCCTTGACTGCAGGCCCCACTTCCTACCAAGTGATATTTCTTCGGTTCTGTGTAGGGAAGTCTCAGGAAGGAGCTGCTGACAAATCAGACGGTGACATACTTCCCAGCTGTCTACGAGTCGGTGTTTCTCATCACTCCCAGCTCCTGTGGGGAGGGCTCTGGAGAGGATGACTTCCAGAAACAAGTGTACCAAAGGCTGAGGGGGCTTCCCTTTCACAGCCCCATCACCTCGGAGGAGCAGGTCTGATGGGGGATCACATGGGACCCCACCTTCCATTCCTTAACCATATTTATATTTGGCTTTTGCATTTCTCTTTGTAGTGCCTCATTTTTCCATTTTTCTCCCACCCTTAACACACACACACACACACACACACACACACACACACACACACACACTCTTCTCCATTTTCTAAGGCCCATATAAACATTGTTTTAATGTCTTCCTGTGAAATCTACATCCTATAAACATTAAGGGTTGAAAGGCCATTAACTTTTGGGGTCAGATCCCACAGCTCCCATCCTACTTCTGCTAGTAAGTAACCATGGAGCTTTGGAATGAACCACTTAACCTTCCTAGACCTCAGTCTCTTCATCTGTACAGTGGGACTGCTAATGGCACCCACCTCCCAGGCTGTGGTTCTGTGTACTAAATAACACACCATGTGGAAGGGGAAGCAAAGGGTCTCCGTAGAGAATTTTCCACAGAGAATGGGGGTCAGAGGCGGAGGTACTTTCAGCACAGGGTTGGGCTAAGAACCGGGCTTGACTGGAAACCAGGACTCATTGTGATCCTGATGTAACAAGGCATGATGACCAGTTAGTTACTGTGTAGGGTGCAGTCTACCAAGTACCAGCCATGCTCCCCGGCTGTGGGAGAAGGGGGCCAAGTGCTTGGTGGGCACTTGTACATTTACTGACTAGACCTACAGAAGGATGTGTATGGAAGACTTGCAATGGGCCATAGACACTGCATTGGGTACTTTATTTATGAAACCACTCCTGTGTCACGAGAATGGTTTTGGCCCCTCTATAATCAGAGAGGCCACAGAACTCACTGCGATGTCACAGCCAGTAAGTGGCAGAGCCAGCCGGGCTCCAAACTCTCCCTCTCTCACTTAAACTTCACTTTCTGCAGACCATGGCTGGAAGAGCCATAGCTCAGTGACAGATCATGAGATCTGACTGGGAAATTGAGGCCTGGGAGGTGGGGTGGAAAGTGTGGCCATGAGCCTTAGCAGTGTAGGCCTGGGCCTTTGGGAAGGAGGACATGGACCAGTGCCATGCACAACGTGGGCAGGGACTCCTATGGAGTGAGAGGCCAGGCCTGTCCTCACTGCCTGGCTCCTCTTGTCCAAGGTGAGCCCCTATTCTGCCTACCTGCACGATGCCTTTCTGCTCTACGCCCGGACCGTGGAAGAGATGATAAAGGCCAGGAGGGACTTTCGAGATGGGCGGCAGCTGCTGAGCACCCTGAAAGCCAGTCAGATCCCACTGCAGGGTGAGTGGCTGGATGGGGGGAGTGGTTTTGCTTTCAGCTGCTGCTCCCGTCGCTGTGGCCTTTGAAGGGCTGGGCGCAGGGTCACAGGCCTCCAGGGGACCCCGCACAGCTCTCTTCTCACGCAGGTCCCAGTCCTTTGTGAGTGTGGCTGCTGTGGCCCATCATCCCCTCTGCCCTACAGCTGCTTCATAAATGGTCCTCTGTGTCCTGTCCTCAGCGGGACCATTCAAGTGTTAGACTTCTCTAGAGCTGAGCACCGTAAACAAGACTGACAAACACAATGGCTGGGGTGGAGCACCTCATCCAAGCCTCAGCGCACAACTGAGTCTGGAGGGAAAGGCACAAAGCCGGAGGATGAGCTTGTAAAGCAGTGTGTCCCAGGGAGGGTGACAGGGTTGGGAGGATGCAGCCGGCAGTCAAGAGCTGTCAGCCAGCTGCTGCCAGGTGGCCATCGGGCCCTATTGTCACATTCTATTGCTTATGGGAGTCACGGGTCTGAGGTTTTGAGTGAGATGACCTGCAGACTGCTTAGTCTTGTCTGCTTGCTTGTTTTGATGGTGTGTGTACCTCACCAGCATAGGCTTAGCAAAATACATCTGCCCAGCCAGTGAAGCTTTAGGCCCGGCCAGAAGGCCACTGCTGAACTGTCCTCGTCCCTGAGCTGTGATTGTTGACCTTGGCTCAGGGGCCTTGAGACAGCAAAAGCTTCTCACTTGATATTTGGTGGGAAAGGGGCTGCTGATTTTAGTCAGGGAAGAATGTCATTTCTCACCAAGAGTCGGTCTCCATGTCTCTCTTTCTCCCTTCCTTCCTTTCTCTCCTCTCTCTCCTCTTCTTCCCTTCCCTCTCCCCTTCCAAATCTTCTCTTTGCAGGAATAACTGGCCCTGTGTTTGTGGATTCCCAGGGAGAAAGGCGCATGGATTACTCAGTCTATGCCCTCCAGAAATCTGGACAGAGGTCCTGTTTTCTTCCTTTCCTTTACTATGACAGCTATGAGAAAGTTATCAGGTACTGCAGGCACTTCTGCAAGTGTACATCACTGTGCGGGGAATGCTCTGGGAGGCGAGGGGGACCAGGGATCCTCTGGGAAATCAGATTGGCATCCAAGCCTTAGAATTCCCCACCAAGTAGGCTGCTGCCCCTGAACTCATAAAGGTGGACTCTGGGAGGCTAAGGTGAGATGGCTCTTGATTATGGCCATTTGAGATTCCAGAGCAGAACTCAGCACTCCTGAGTGCATCTTGGTAGGGGCCAGGCCTCCTGCTGCCTCGGTACATTAGGCCCCTGCAGGCCAATGCTCTCTAGCAGAGGTCTGGGCTCTGGTGATAGGGCGCAGCGCCCCCTATGGGAATGCCAGCAAAGGCTCACCGGCACAGCCTGACTCGGGAACACAGGTGCAGGTGGGTGTAGGACTCAGCGTGTCCTGGGTTCCAAGTGCCCAAGAAGCCCTAGGAGAAATCTCTGCCATTGCTCTCCCAGCTACAAATCAATGAGAAAATGAAAAATAAACAATTCTTAATTAAACTTTTATTTTCTCCTACTGTTACCATCCCCAAATCCACTTGAGACTTCTTCTTTTTCTCCCTTTCTCTTGAATGTTAATGTACCAAAGTGGGCTGGCCCAGAATCAAAGAACCTGCTGTGAACCAGGTCCTCATATTGTAGGATCAGGCATATTTCACGTAGGGGAGGATGTTCTGGTCTGTGAATTGTCAAGGGCTATAGACTAAGATCTGTGTCAAACGTGTTTTCTGGGATTACACTATGCTTTTCCTGTCACACTGTTTTTTTAATCAAAAGAGACATGCTTTCAATTGGAAAGATGAGGCAGCTATTCTACTCTGCAAAAAGACGTTGACTTTGAGGATATCCTCATAAGTGAAATAAATAGGTCACAGATAGATACATATCGCATCTTTTCTCTGGTATGAGAAAATGAAGATGTAAATGAGTCCTAGCATTGTATGTTATATATTGTGAAATAGAAAATGCTCAATGTAAAATAAGGTGAAAGGGGACAATGTTGAGATTGTAACAAAAAAGTAAGGAAACAAAT
>PVIR01031096.1:0-19729 GCA_004026965.1 Petromus typicus | reverse complement strand
AGCACAGCTGTGTGGTCTTCTCCTCACACATGCAAATCCTAGCAAAGCAAAATAACTGAAGGCACCAAACAACCACAACAGGTGTGGACCAGGGGAAACTTTCACACTTGATGAGCCACAGGTTCAAGTATACTCTAATTTTCAAAGAATTTACAGATTTTATTAAAATCTATTGATTCTATCCCAGAAAAATACAAGCTCATTCACATTTGTTCAGCATATCATTTTAATTTTATTTTTATATTAAAAACTGTACACTGGAAGCCATCCACCATCTATAAGAAAAATAGTGAGTGAATTACATAATAATCTATAATTTTACTCTATGGAAAATGTTAAATGAAATTCAACTGCAGAGATATTTAATTAAGAAAGTATGTATTTAATTTGAAAATATATAGAGCATTACCATATATTTACATATACACATTTATCTATCTATTTAAAATTTAAGGATATATAAAGCAAAATTATTAACTATTGGATAATAAAAACTTGAAAAAATTAGAGAAGTAGATAGTAGTTTAATTTGATCAAGATGCATACAGCTAAAATCCTAATGGGATAATCTAGAATCACCAAGTATAATTTCAAGGAATTAAATTCTTTTAATTATCTAAAGAATGTGGAGTCTAATGTTACAATTTAAAAAGTGAATGTGGATTTACAAATGTTATATTCAATCTTCTATTCTTTTAATTTTTACAAAGAAAACCAGAGATACTAAAGGTAATCTGTAATTGAGCTCTCTTAGGCTATTTTAATATTTCACCGAGGCACATGGACTTCTGGACTTTGGTTAGAAGGAAAAAAACATGAAGTGTGATGTTATTTGAATTTTAATTGACATCGTCTTACTTGATAATCTAGGAATCAATATTATTAAGGAAATATTGTGAAAATATTTTGAAACTTTGATGCTTCAGGATTATCATGTTTGAGAACATTTATCACATCATCCAGTCAACCATTGAACCAACTTGTCTTAGGTTTATTTTTTGAGAGTTAGTCATGTATATAAAACACAGGAAACACACTGAAAGAGGTGTACTATATTAATAATTTCTTGCAGTATAAATTCTTATACTATCTAATAGTATACCTTTAGCTTTAGCATTTAAATAATTTTGTATTTAAAATGTTATACTACATGGTGCACATATGTTTTCTCATATAACATTCAGGTCCTTGAGTGTATATATATATGCTTTATCTTTGTTTTTAATTAAGGACACAACAATTTAAAAATATGAAGAGCAAATTTATATTACCTTCCTACTAATTAATTTCAAAGATTAAAATTTGTCTGAGGGTCAGTGATTTAGCTCAGTGGTTCTGGCATTTGCCTGGAAAGTACAACATCCTGAGTTTGATCCCTGGTAACCACATACCATAATACTGTGGAAATGATGACTCAGGCCTGTAAATCCAGCACTTGATAACCACATATACAGTGCTGGTTGTGGTGGCTCATGCCTGTAATCCCAGGTCTGAGGAGGCAGTGGCAGGAGAATTGCTGTGAGTTCAAGGCTCACCTGGGATACTTAGTGAGTTCAGGGCCAGCCTGAACTTTAAAGCTAGACTGTCTCAAAAGAAAAAAAAAAAATTCTCTGAAAGCCCCCAGAATGACAGAGTGGATCAGTCAGTCAGAACACTGTAGATTATGAGATTGATAAGAGAAAAGACATAGGGTTATGTAGACTGTTGCTTTTCTGCATGCATGTGAGATACTGCATGAGAAAAGTTATGATTAGACTCAGCTATTAAATCAGACAGTTTGATTGTTGTATTTGTTAGAAGTTTCAAACTCAGGATCTTTACCTTTCTATGTCACAACACTGTTACTGTAGATCTCACACAAAGATGGAGCATATATTTTCCAGTAATGTCACCTAATTAACATTAGGTGAAAACTGAACTCCTTCCATTGAAATGAAAAGAAATGAAATATAATGGATATTTGAGTTCAAGATAAAAATGCAAATTAAAAGCATTTTAGTGCCAAAAAATACCAACAGACCCTTTATCAGAAGCAATGTTCATCATTCGGCTAGGACAGTGCACTCTTTCTTCAAAACTGGCATGAGAAATGCCTTCCCAAAGAGGAACACAGGCAAAACCCCAGACTCTGTTTCTAGAGAAGTATGTGGCAGTCTTGGACTTTATAGTCCCGATTTGCCCACTGACCTAACAACATAGAGCAAAGAGTAAGACATTAACCACATGAAATGGCTCATTAAGTACTCACATAGTCCCCTGACAGTGTTAAAATCTCGCTATTTACCGTGTCTTTGCCAAATGCTTTGCTCTTATCAGCAAGAAAGGCCACACAAAATGGGCCGGTGGAAAGGAGTATATGAACAGACCTGTTTCATTAACTTCTGCCAGCTTAATCAGCCCAGTACATAAATGTGGCCCTATTGAAACAGAAAAATTCAAAACAAGATTTGTTTCTTTCTAGCAAAGAAGGAAAGTAAACAAAACCAAGCAGACAAAAACAGCCTAAGGACTATGCTTAGTGAATCAATGTTTTTCTGTCTTTAAAAATGAGGTTAAAACATACCATAGGAAACACAGAGAAGAGTGCATTTAATGTACATTATTATATGTTTATGGGTTACCTCAGAGATTAAAATATTAATCACTTAATTTACCAAATAAAATATATTACTAGTTTAAAGGTGTGAGAACATTTATGAGAAAAGGATAAGATTAATATAATGTCATCAGATATATACAGCTTCCCGGAAGTTTGGATATTCTGTAATTTGCATTAAAATACTAAATGTTTATTTTCTTCAGAAACATATTACTTTAAAATCAGTGGAACTGATAAAGGTTAAATAAGTTGTCAATTTTAAATGAAAGCTTTATTTTTCATGCTCAAAATAATCTTGGTATATATCTTGGGATATAATATGGTGCGTAACCCAGATTCTAGAATTGTAAGAGAAAAGGTTTCTATAGTTTATTACATAACAGGTGATATCTTAAACACTTTTGAAAATTTGAAAATAAGAGGTAAATAAAAAACAAAGGAAAAGAAAACAACTTGATGATATAAAGAAAAAAAGGAAACAAATTATATATACATATATATGTGTATATCTATAGATATAGATATAGATATAGATATGAGCTTTATACACACACATATATCAGGGTGTAGGAGGTTGAAGGGAAGGCAAAGGAATGGGAAAAATATGCTCAATATATATTATGTACAGGTATAAATTTCCATTGAGTAATGCAATCATAATGTATTCCTAAAAAATATTGGTTAACTCAATTTATTACAAAAACCAAAAATTAAAGAAATAAATAGAAGCAATTTGTCAAAGCTACATAGTAAAAAGTAATGTAATGAATTCAAGGAAAATCTTTACTTTCATCTATTGCACTAGGGATAGGTTAATGTTTTTATAGATAGTTAGATATCATTTATGTTAGGTTTACAGGTCATAAAGTTCCGTTTGTAACCACTTAACCAGGTCATTGAATCATGAAAGCAGACACAAACATAACATAAATAACATCTCCTGGCTGTGTTCCAACAAAATTTTATTTACAAAGATAGATGGTAAAGCAGATAGATGGTTATAAAATGCCTATGCACTACTTAGAGTAATATTAAGATTGATATTCAGACAATATTTTCCCTATTATCTTTTTTTTTTCTAGTATCAGGCACTGAACTCTGGACTTTGGGCTTCTGAGGCATGCACAAAAACCACTGAGTAAATCCTCAGCAAGACAGTATTGTTCTTGTAATAATCAGAAGATATTTCTAAGTTCAAAATTGCTAGAAATGCATTCGACTTAGACTTCTTTTAAATCTCTATGACTTTTGAGAAATAGTCTACATGTTTTTTCCCAGATAGCAAAAAAACTTTGAACATAAAAAAGAATCTCACTCTCAGAATTTATCATCTTAGAGATTCATATCAAATTCCCAGACACACACATTCCGAGCTCAATCAAATCAGTGCTTCAGCGACAAGCATGTTGTTTTGCTTTGCTGTTATTTTCCTATTAAAAATACAGCAGAAAACAACAACAAAAAGAACAAGAACAACAACAACAACAACAATAGGTATAACAGAAATAGCAATGGCAACTATTCAGAACAGGGTCAGCTTGGAACAACAGAAAATTAGTAAATAAGAAATTATAGACAAGCACCACAAATTTGCCCTTTCTTTTCAGAGACGTGGTTTTAAGAGCAGTGCTTTCAGCCAACAGCCTCAAAACAAGGACAATTGCTGCATTCCCCTGCACTTAGCTAAATCAATCACACACCGTGACATAATCAGCAGATCCCTCAGAGACTGCTTTTGGGCAAACTGCAAAACTGACGCCTAATATCTTCTATGTTTGATTAAAGGAAGTCAAGAGCTGGTTCCCTAATCATGATGGGGGAGTGGAATTAGTGGAGTTAGACTGTGTCTCACTTTGTAGTTCAGGCTGGCTCTGAGCTCAGCCTCGAACTCACCACAATCCTCCTGCCTCTGCCTCCCGAGTGCTGGGATTATAGGCTTGAGCCACCATGCCCAGTACTATATGTGGTTACTGGGGATCAAATCCAGGCTCTTGCACTTACAAAACAGGGGCCAGAAATACTGAGCTAAATCCCTGGCCTTTAGATGTAAATTTTGGCAGGAATTGGAAGGAAATACTTGACATATGGAGTTTGCTTTCCTCAGGCACTGCTATCCTTTGGATGAAATAAAAAATGAAATGCCCATTCTTCCTTAGCAGGCTCTTTAAAAGGCAGCTTTGGGGATGAACTGTATCTGTCTTAATCAAAATGATTCATTAACAACAGAATTTCTGAAATTCTCTTTTATTTCTAGGAAAAAAGTATTGTTTTTAATATCATGATAATCACTATTAATATTTATCTAAATCCAATCCATGAGGAGTGGGAATGTAGCTCAGTGGTGCCACTCCTGCCTGGCAAATTTAAGCTTATAAGTTTGATTCTTGGGGAGGGGGTGGAAGAAGAAAGAATATAATGTGTATAACTACTTCAAAAATGTATAGCGTAGGGCCGGGGATTTAGCTCAATGGTTCCGGTGCCTGTCTTGCAAGTGCAAGCACCGGGGTTCGATCCCTGGTAACCACATACCTATACTGGGTGTGGAGACTCACATCCAGCAGCAACCAGTACCACATACCACAGTGCCGGGCGTGGTGGCTCACGCCTGTAATCCCAGCACTTGGGAGGCAGAGGCAGGAGGATTGCTGTGATGAGTTAGAGGCTGAGCTGAGGGCCAGCCTGAACCACAAAGCGAGATCCTGTCTCAAAAAAACCTAAAAAAAAAAAAAAAAGTATAGCATAAGTCCAATGCATTACCATTCAGAAAGTCTAATTTTGTTGATTATTTCTGAAAACTTTGTTGGTAATATACAACAATGTTCAAGTTAACACATATGCGTTATATCTGGTGACTGAGATATATGCTTTTAATGTAGATTAAAAAAATAAAAAACAACAACTTTTAGTTTTAAAAATTATTTCTAAAATAATCTCCTTATTTAAAAATGAATGCTTAATAAAGCAATCACAAAAACTATAATAGTAAGATTAGTAAAGCCTAATATCATTGCTCACCTGTGCACTATAAAATGCCAATGTACTTGAGATCCTCTGCTTATACCTTCTTGAATACATTCTTTTTCTCTTCCTGTCCTATAGACTACTATTATTACACTATTTTCTTTATACCTAATTTGAATTTCTGTAAAATAGTAGTTGTCAATCTTGGCTGCACTTTGTTGTTATCTGGGGGAAAGGGAGGTTTCAAAGATACAGATGAATGATATTCGCTCTGGAAGACTTAGATGTAATTGGTTTAGATAACCTTCATCTTCTAGAGTTAACTGATAGACTAATCGTACTTGGGACCTGTCCATAAAGCACTGGCTAATGAGATCCTGATGTAAAGGATACCTAAGCATCTTTTGATGTTTTGAATTGACAGCACTTATGTTATCAGAAAACAAATAATGGGGAAGCAGCAATACAATGGAGTCTAAACTGCCCTTTTAAAAACGCCCTACAAATTTGTACGTTTCTTTTTCTCCTGGCTTTTTTCTTGTTCTGTTTCAAAGTCTATATCTTTCCACTTGATTATTTTTTTTACCAATATTGAGAATGAAGCACTTGAGGAATGAAAAAGTTGTAGGGGGAGCAGTTTGTTTAGAGAAGGAAATAGTAGCAGACGACCTGTCAAGAAGGAGATGATCAATTTATTCAGTTTTCCAGACCACGCTAAAAGGACTAGATGGAATCATATGGACAAAAGATCATTAAAAATTTGTTGATGATCTCTAGCCAAAAACCACTAGAAACCATCTTTCACTGTCAAGTGGAGTTTGTTACTTAACACAATAAGTTAGAAGAATTCACCATTGGAGCTACTACCATTTTGAAAGAGGTTATAGTAATGGAGGCTAACAAACTTGGTTTGGGTAAAGTAATTTTGGAGCTCAAAAGAAGGAAGTACTCATTTTACACTGAATGATATCAGAAAGAAGAGACATAATTTTTTTCTAATGACTTCTCATTAAATGTAGAGTCAGGATGATGCTATTATTGCTAAATAATTAATTTTAGAGTTTATCTGTGTGATAGTCTGTGAATTACTCAGGGAATTAGTATTTTATTTTATTTTATTTATTTTCTCATGGTCTCAGAATGACCTTTTTAAGTGTTTATGCCCTGAAGTGTTATGAGCAGGAGAGGCAATATATGGCCTCACTATGACCATCAAGGAGATCAAGATGTTGATTGAACTCATAAAAATATGGAGACATGTTTGGGCTAAGAAATGTTTAAAAATAGAGAAGATACATAAGAAATTATTTTAATAAGTATTAAATACCTTTGAAGCCCAGATCTTTGGAATTTCTTAGCATCATATAAATTATAATTCCAGAAGTGGTATGAACCCATTGATCCTTTAATGTCATATATTACCAAGATCATCCTTAAGTTATTCACAGTTTTGAAATAAGTTTCCATTAAATCCTAGCAATGACAAGAATTTATATATTGTAAGAAATCAAAATAGAAAGCTGCCCTTTTGAAATTGGGTCATTAAATATTTCTCATTTAGCTATGTTTCACACACTAGGTAAGTGTCTTAAATAAAACATGTTTTATGTGTATATTTATATGTAGAGTAGTAAATGAAATGTTCACTTAATGCCTAGCAATTTGGTAGCATGAGAGCATGGGGATATTTTTAGAAATTCACTGTAAGATCCTAAGATATTTGAAAATAGGAAAAAAGGCCATTCATTTATTAGAGCTGCTTTTCATCAGTAATAGTAAATGTATTTTTACATGACAAATTAAGGAAACCCTATACTGGGCCATTTTGATATTATCTCAGTGTTGTAAAAATTTAAAGGCCTAAATATATTGCCTTGATTAAAATAGTCAAATTTTATCTTTTATGCTCAACAGAATTTGGAAACTCGATCGCCACAGTTCATTTGTTGTGGAAGATTTTTAAAGAACACTGTCAATTCCCACTCTTAAATTTTTTATGTCATTGAACCACTTAAATAAATCAGATTTGAGGAATTTGATGAAACATTAATTTTAGTCTGAACGGAGCTTTAAGTGTGGAAGTGTAAGGGTGAGAACAGGTCAGTGAAGAGAAACCACCTTTAAATCCCCCAAAACTCCATTCAGTGGCTATGAATAGCTTGCACAGGCTTGCATACAAATTTGAAAAAAAGACTAAGGATTTGTTTCTTCTATTAGTTCTGGATAGTATCATGTGCTATGATAGTCACATTCATTCATTATTTTAAATTAGGGCTCTTTTTGCACACTTACTGAATAAAGATATGTATTTTTAAATTGGCTTCCAAAAACAGAAAATTCATTGGAAACTATAGACACCATTGTTGATTTGGTAATGTTTTGTTAAGTAGCCAAATAAATGAGATTATCAATCAATGATTAATACAAGGCAAAAATGACAATAAGATATTTCATCCTCTTGGTCTTTTTATATCTTTTTGACTCTTGGGTCATCTCCTGAATTACTCCTCTGCTTATGTAGCCTCCATTTTCTCTGTTTCTCTGTGTTTGTCAGTAATACTCTTCATTTTTTTCATTCAGCGTTGACTCTTCTCTAGATATCAAGAAAAGAAAACCATCCGCACCCATCAGACCATGGTCTGAATTTCAAGCAAAATATTGCAGTGTCTTTTCTAAGTAGGTACAAGTGGTGACCACTCACATCTGTGCAGACATCTCTAGAGGTTAAGTCAGAAGGAGACAGCAAACATGACCAGAGAAGGAGGAGGCAGACAAAGGCCAACAGTAAGGGACTGTAGATTACTTGGAAGAGAGAGAGAGACAGAAAGAGACAGAGAGAGACAGAAACAGAAACAACCAGATTCAAAGAAAGACACACACAGGAAGGAAATGGAGAAAACCAATCTGAGAACCAAATGCATGGAGGCGAGTGTGAAAAACCTTTGTATCAAACTCTTTTCAGTTTTGGGGAAACTAGTCATTGAGCTAATTGGATAATTACAAAGTCTCAAAGTATTTTCACATAAAAAAAGAAATGTGCCAATATCTTATAGCAATCTGGTGGATACCATGTTAAGTAAAACACAAATGTTTTCATGATTAAAAATAGGATAATTCTAGGAAAGAAACAATAGTACTTTTCTATTTTTTCTATCAAGAATAACTGAGTTTAATTTTGGAAAAATAATGAATGAAAAGTAAGTAGTACTCTTCAAAACATTTGGGCTGTTCTTTTAAAAAGTGTTCAGTCAAAAGGACAAAGAAACTATTAGAAATCAAAGATTTAAAAGATATAAAATATAGTAAATGCAGTGTATGCTACTTGATTTGATTCAACAAGAAAGAAATTGTAATAAAATACTGCTGAGAACTTTTATGGAAATTTGAGTGTTAAATAATTAAGATTATGAGTGAGTAGCAAATAATTGAAAATTAAATAAAAATAACTAATAAATGTTTTTGTTTGATTTGATTATTGTATATGATTAATGATTATACATTTCACATGAAAAAGACATATTAACAATTTATTAATGTAGATGAAGACTTAGTTCCTTACTATAATCTTTTCCAAGTAAATATTTAAAGTTTAAAAATTAATACAAAAGAGAGCAAAAGACTTGTCTCATATGAATGTATTTGTCATTTTTGTACAAAAAGGAAAAAGTAATATCTTATTATTTTAATTTTCAATTATTCCTACATATTTGGTATCCTGTTTGTGCTTATATGAGAGTTTGAACATCACTAACATTTAAGCTAAGAGTTTTACAGCTAGATGTGTCTCTTAACTTAAAATATGTTTAACAAAACATCTATAATTTAGTAATAAAGTAAAAACTCTCAAAACCCAGTAATAGAATTAAAAAACATCTTGACAACAGTTAAACTGAACGGTGTGAGTTTCCTTATAGGAAAAAAAAAAGAGAGAGAGAATTATTTTTCAGGATGCAAGCGAAAACTGGGAAAAAATGAGAATTAAGTTGTGTCTTATACTGGTACAAATCCCCATTATGGAGTGCAATCATGATGTGTATATTTAATGTACCAATAAAGATAATTTAAAAAAAAAATGAAAGTGCTCAAATAAATAGTGAAAAGCACAGAGCAGGGGTGGAAACATGATCTTTCAATGGTGAGGAAAGCACTCAACTGAGTTACATTCAAGGAATGAATCATGGCACGGCAATAAGAGCCATATTTTAAGATACATATTCTGAGTGTTAGATGTAAAAGGTTAATTTGCTTTGTATATATATTGATAAAATATTACAAATAAGATATATCCTTAAATTCTTTTTCAGATAATGTTTACAATCTAGCTCTTTGAGAAATGTAGAAAATGCTATGCAAGTGATATGTTTAGTATTTGTTTTGGGACCAAGTCCCACAGAGACAATCTCTCAGGGCACGACATTCTGAAAGCCCAACCTAGAACTTTATTACTCAGCTGAGGAATGTTCTCCCAAGTGGAAGAAGGCAAATGCATAAAGTGGGGCATAGTTTTTAAAGGGGGAAATCTATTACCCCCCACTTGTTACCAGGTGTTTTCTATGAAGGAATGATTAAGTCATTCTATTGTTAAAGAGCAGAAATGTGTTGTTACACAAGCCAATAGCAATAATTAGATCACTGGTTACTAAAGAATAGTACATTCGAAAAACACAATCTGTGGCTGCCCGCATCAGTTGGGTGGACAGTTCCCAAGGAGACAAGTTCCGGGTTCAGAGGGAGGTTATGGGATTCAGGTGGAGGTTTTTAATAAAATGGCTGTTTTTATGTCAAGTTGAGTCTGACACTATTAATAGATACTTTTCATATTTAGTTGTATTCAGTAAGCAATTACTCTCAATAAGAGATTTGTGAATGTTTTTTTTTTTTTTTTCTTTTTTGGTGGTGGGGATCAAGCTTGGACACCTCTGGAGACCTATTCAGGAGACAGAAAAGCAAAGCAAATGCTGCAAGTACTCAACTAAATCTCTGGCCCATCATACGGCTTTTAAGTGTAATACTTTGAAAAAAATTAAAGACATATAATATTATATTCCAATTATCTTTGCTCAAAAATAGTTTTTAAAATTTAATAAGACTACAGAAACCAACAAGTTTTGTATATTTCTATTTATATAAGTGATTTTACCAAAGTATCTGTTTCCTGTTCAGTCTTTGGCAAGGAAAAACATCTGATCATATTCTTTTGATAGGGTCTCACTTTGTGGTTCAGGCTGGCCCTGCTCTCAGCCTCAAACTCACATCACAGCAATCCTCCTGCCTCTGCCTTCCGAGTGCTGGGATTATAGGCATGAGCCACCACACCCGGCACTGAGGTATGTGGTACTAGTTGCTGCTGGGTGTGAGTCTCCACACCCAGTATGGTATGTGGTTTCTGGGGAATCGAACCCGGGCCCTTGCGCTTGCAAGACAGGTGCCAGAACCACTGAGCTAACACCCCGACCCTGCGCTGATCATATTCTTAAAGACTTTTTGAGGCACCTTTTTTTTTTTTGCCTTATAGTTCTAAGATTTAAGTTTTCATCATGTTCCTCTTTCTCAAAAATTTGTCCACATGCTGTTGACGTACTTTGAAGCAAAGTAAACAATGGGCCCCGCTTGATGTTCATGAGATCAGTAATAAAAATTGATCAAACATATTCATAATGTACCAATATAGATTTACATTTAAAAAAATGATCAAACACATTTCTCATCATGGCTAAGGAATTTCAAAATGTTGCAACTTTTTGTGAGCTCAGATAAAAAGGAAAAGCAGAAATAATTGGATTTAAATCATGAAATGAATACACATTAAATCACAGATCGGAAATGGAGACTGGTCTGAAAATATAAGGACCAGGCTATCAAGCTACCCTTATTTTATTTACCCATTATTAACAAAGGATTTGATCAGGGAAACACACTGTCCTTGGTGGAGTTCTGCTGTAACTTCCTGTCTGCCTCCGGGCACTGCTTTCAGTGACTCAGTGACGGTGGACGGTGACAATCATGCGACTGAAAAGAACGATGAGACAATTTCATTTATTTCCCTCACTAGATTTATTTTATCTAAATCTCCTCTTGAGTCGTCCTAAGGGCCTTTGACAGAAATATGAAACCCTTAGGAGAGTCATAGTGTTTTACTAAATCTCCTCTGTGGTTTTCATAAACAATTTTCATATGTGAGTGTCGACTATTTACCGTCTGTTGTTTTCCAGTTCTCAAGTTAAAATTTAATTACTGCCACAATTTAAGTTTGCATTTTACAGTTCTCGTCCCTCCGTTCTTTCTGGTGTTTTATACAAATGCCTAACGTCATTAAAAACAAAAAACACAAACAGAACCTAGCATGGACAAAAAGACCCATTTAAATATTTTCCAGCATAGTGCCTTTAACCTCCCTTCATTTATGGAAGTATAACTGCTACATGATAAATTGTAATAGTTCAAGTTAGAATCATTATAATTTATAAAATATGATGCATTTATATATCTGATTAGTATTTGTATATTTTCCTTTTTCTCACTCTGAGTCATTTGTCAAAATATGAATGCACCTTGCTTGGTCCCATAATGCTAAGTGAAATAAACCAGATACAGAAATTTAAGTATTCTATAATTTATCTCATATGGGGAATTTAAAGGATAAGTGAGAATTTAAGAAATGATAGATGATGGCATTTTTAACTGTTTCAAAAAAAAATAAAGCTCTTTCCCATTTTTTAATTGCTAGAACTCTTTGCCAGATACACAATTTATATATATTTTATTTAATCATAATTTCAATCTTAGAGCTGGGGAGTTAGCTCAGTGGTTCCGGCACCTGTCTTGGAAGCACAAGGACCCAGGTTCGATCCCCGGTGACCACATACAATACTGGGAGTGGAGACTCACGCCCAGCAGCAATCAGTAGCACATAGCACAGTGCCGGGCGTGGTGGCTCATGCCTGTAATCCCAGCACTCAGAAGGCAGAGGCAGGAGGATTGCTGTGATGTGAGTTGGAGGCTGAGCTCAGGGCCAGCCTGAACCACAAAGCGAGACCCTGTCTCAAAAATAAATAAATAAATAAAAATAAATAAATAAATAAATAAATAAATAAATAAATTTCAATCTTAAATAAAAATTTCAAACTTGAGGAAATTTGATTTGTCAGTTTTTCTCTGCAGATCTTGCTATTGATGATATATGTAATATTATCTAGTTTGTTCTCATTTATTTCTGCTTTTTTCTGCTGATCTATTTCTTAATCACTGGGGCCAAAGCTATGGTCCTCATACTGTGCATTATTAATTATTGTATTTCAAGTCATAAAGTGATATTTTCTAACTTACTGTTTTGTCCTCAAAGTTGTTTCAACTATTGTATTTAGATTTCTTTGTGAAAGTAAACTATGTCTCATAATTTTCAACTAAAATATTTGCTAGGGGTCGGGGAGTTAGCTCAGTGGTTCCGGTGCCTGTCTTGCAAGCACAAGGGCCTGGGTTCAATTCCCCGGTAACCACGTACCATACTGGGCATGGAGACTCACGCCCAGCAGCAACCAGTACCACATACAACACAGTGCCGGGTGTGGTGGCTCGTGCCTGTAATCCCAGCACTTGCGAGGCAGAGGCAGGAGGATTGCTGTGATGTGAGTTTGAGGTTGAGCTCAGAACCAGCCTGAACCACAAAGTGAGACCCTGTCTCAAAAAAAAAGAAAAATAAAAAAATAAAATAAAATATTTGCTGGATCTTTGATGCAGATAGTATGGGATAATTAATATCTTAATGATACTGAGGCTTCTAACACAAATGTTTACTTTCCATAACCATAGGAATCCTTTTAGTTTTGGTAATGGCTTCTAACTTATAATGCGTGTGTCCTGACCACATTTTAATAGCTCAATCCCTAAATATTGTTTTTTATATACCTGTGAGTAGCATATTCATATTATATTAAAAGTTGTATTTAAATCTATTTTAACTGATACATAGAAACTTAAAAATTGCTCATATTAATAAAATAATATGCAATGCTTTGATACATGCATAACCTTAGTTAAACATATTGATCTTATTTATCATTTCTTTATGGTAAAAAATTTTAAAAACCTTTCCTCTAAATTTTTTTATTTAAAAAAGTACATATTTATTATTGGTAGTCTCAATTCTAGAATAGTGATATTTAAAAATTTATTAATGGGTGTTTGTTGCTGTATCTAGAAATACATTTCATATTTGCATATTTATCTTTTATCTTTTAACTTTGGCTCAGTTATCAGTCAAAAGGGTTTTATTTTAAATTGTGAAATAGATACATTTTATAAACATATTATGATCACACTCAACATAATAGGGTTCTAAACGTCACTGAATTCTCTGCAAAGTCCATCACATTGTCTCTCAGTATATTTATTTTTCCTTATTTCCATATTTCATATGCTTTTCCTTGTTTGATTGCTTCCATTAGAACTTGAGAATACTAACATTTTAGTGCTGAAGTAGGATAATCTTGACTTTTTCCTGACCTTAATAAGAACAACTCAGGCTTTCACCTCTAAGAAGCTATTAATTGCATGTTTTTCCTGGTGTCTTCATCAAGCTGAATTCAGTATTTACATCACCCCCTGTGAGTTTTAGTTGATTATTACTTTTATTAGAAATGGTCATTGTATTTTGTTAAATTTCTCCTGTAGGTTTTTGTGGTGATTATGTTTTTTTCTTTTAAATTTTTTACAATGCTGAATTACATTTATTTTTGCATAGTTTTTTTTTTTATTTTTACAGCTTTGTATTCTCAAGATAAAGTCTACATGCTTATGATTTATTATTCTTTTAAGCACATAGAACACTCAATTTCTAGTTTTTGTTTATGATTTTTAGATTTTTAATTTATTTTATTTATTTATTTTGAGACAGGGTCTAGCTTTGTAGTTCAGGCTGGCCCTGAGCTCAGTATCAAACTAACAGCAATCCTTCTGCCTCTGTCTCCCTAGTGCTGGGATTGCAAGTGTAAGCCACCATGCCGGGCCCTGTAGTATGTGGTTCTGATTGCCTCTGGGTGCTGGCCCTTGTTATTAGTTTTATAATGGAAGGTATGGGAGGTTTGTGTCTGCGGTATTTTATGGCTTTTGTAAAGGTAAATGCTGGAAATCAACCTGGCAAGTAGTCATTCTTTTTTAATATTTTGAAAAGAGTCTCATCAAATTAATATTTTTCTTATTAATTATTGATAAGAACTCATTATTATATTTGTGAGGATATTTTAAACAGCTAGCATAGTTTTTAAAATGTATGTAGCTAGTCAGGTTTCTTATTTCCTCCTCAATTAACTTAGTAGTTTGTGCTTTTCAAAAAGTGTATTCATCTAATATACCAGATTCATTTGATTACAGGTATTAGTAATTACAGGTATTAGTAATATTTTCCTCTAATATATTTATATTTATGGAATCTATGGTGTTACAAACTTTTTTGTTGTAGATTTGGAGGATTATTTTCCTCCCATGTTTGGTTAAATTTATTCTTCCCATAAGACACTTACTAGTTTCATTGATATTTGCTATTTTTTCAGTTTTCATGATCCTTTACGTTATTCTTCACATTTAGATTTAGCCTTTTTTCTTGTCCTTATTTTGTATTAAATTTTCTTTTATTTTTCCCCTTTGAATGGATAATGATGTCAATGTTTTGATATCTTCCTCTTTATTTTTTTTTATTTATTTATTTATTTTTGAGACAGGGTCTCATTTTGTAGTTCAGGCTATTCCTGAGCTCAGCCTCAAACTCAGACTCAGCAATCCTCCTGCCTTTGCCTCCAAAATGCTGGAATTAAAGGCGTGAACCACCATGCCTGACACTGTGGTATGTGGTTCTGATTGTTGGTTGGCATGAGTCTCTATGCCCAGCATTGTTGTATGTAGTTATCGGGGATGGAACCTGGACCCTTGCACTTGCAAAGCAGGTGCCAGAACCACTGATCCAGAATCCTTGGTTCTTCCTTCTTTCTTAATATATTTAGTGTTTTGAATTCGTAGTTGTGCTTAGTAAAATGATACAATTTATAATAAATTTATCTTGTATTTTCTAATATTTAAGGACACTTACTAAGTTGTCTTATATATTCTCCTACTCATAAATTACTTAAAAGGATAATATCTGATTACAAATTATTTAAAGATTTCTTAGAAATTCTATTTTTCTTTGACTCCACTCTCAGAGAATATACTCCATATAGTTTTATGTCTTAAATTAATTAAGAATTATGTTGAAGGGCCGGGGATTTAGCTCAGTGGTTCCAGCCCTGTCTTGCAAGCGCAAGGGCCTGGGTTCGAATTCCGGTAACCACCTACAATACTGGGAGTGGGAGACTCACGCCCAGCAGCAATCAGAACCACATAGCACAGTGCCGGGCATGGTGGCTCACACCTGTAATTCCAGCACTTGGGAGGCAGAGGCAGGAGAATTTCTGTGATGTGAGTTTGAGGCTGAGCTCAGGGCCAGGTTGAACCACAACCACAAAGTGAGACCCTGTCTCAAAAACAAAACAAAACAAAACAAACAAACAAACAAACAAAAAAAGAATTATGTTGTAGAGAGCAGAATATGGCTTATTTTGGTTAATCATTTGATTAATCTTCAAAAAAACCATGAACATCAAACCCTTAAACATTTCTTAATTTACCTGGTAACTTATTTCTTCATGTTCCAGTTTGGCTTACAGGGAAAGATAGTTTTTCTAGCTCATTCATATTAGGTTTAAGTAGCCATAATCGACAGCTTTTTTTGTTCTTTTCCTTTGGCCATACGTAGTCCTCTGACATAGAAGCTGACTGCAATATGAGTACCCAGGGCAATGTCTGATGGCCTGCAGTGCCTTTTGTGCAATTCTTGCCTGTCTAATCTTCTGCCCCAGGAGGCATCAGAAAGAATAGAGAACTATCTGCCCAAAACTCTCAACTCTCCTCCAGCTCTGGAGACTGCTGATCCTTTCTCCCTCTCCAGGGACCTAGAACCTCTTTCAGTCCATCACTATGAGGCCACAGTGGTGCTTATCTCATTTATCATTTCTCTCCTGCTGTGTTCCTCCATCTTGTGGTGTTCAGTGGCTTGAACCCTTATTTTGTGCGTCAAATTCTGTGTCATACTTGTTTCAGGAAGCCGTGTGTGTTTAATCTCTGTTACTGTCCCTTTACTGAATTGGATGAGTTCTCCTTGTGTTATTTTTTGCACCTTAGAAATAATCTCCAGATATTTATCTTCTGATTTTACTGGTAAATGGTGACTAGGCACAAATCCCACAATATCTACTTTCTTTCTCTGATTGTCTTCATGTAGGTTTCAAGATAGACAAAGACATTGTCTTTTCTAACTGATCCCACTGCAAGGATGCTAAAAGCCTAAAATTATAGAAAAAGATTGAAATTTGTAAAGGCTTTCAAAGCAAACTGAAAGGGTGAAATATTTTTAATCTTACCACTCATCTATTTAATGATAAAAATACATAAACTGGTAAATGTTAAATGTAAAGAAACTAAAACTAATACATACTGATCTCATCAATTTGATATTTTGCATGCTAATGAAACCACTGTCAAGTGGGGCATGATTATATTAACTGACAATGTAAAAATGTAAAAAATTATTTTTGAATTATGATAAAAATTCAGCATTTTCAAGGGTTTTTCAATGGACAATGCATAGAAGAAGACAAGTAACTAATGAAACAAGAAAAATGTTCAACTCATGCAAATAAAATCATATATAGTATTTTATTTTCCATTTATTATATTAACCAGTCTTTTAGGGTTTGAAATTTTGTGTGCTGGTAGACCTTCGCTTCACCTGAAAATCTCAAATGTCTCATAAACCTAAGATGTTTCTGCTTGCTGGATCAAATTCTGATTTTCTTCTCTTTACCATCATTGAGGCTGTTAAAACCTCAACAAAAAGGCACTGCCTGTCTGGCTTCTAGATCTTGGCGTCTTAAAACAATCTGTTTCTACAGTTTCCTGATTTATTCTGTTAGATGTTCTTAGCATTGTGAATAGTCTTCGTGTTCTTGGTGGCTGATACTTTGATATATTTTAGGTTAACCAAGAAAGACAGCACCTTATAGACTAAAATGTAAAAGAAAGATTAAAATTGCTAGCATATAATTTAAATTGCCATTATAATGTCTCCTGGGAAATTTGAGCCCAGGGAGAGCTCAGATAATCAACCAAACTGCAACATTCTAGAAGCATGCCCCCCTTCTTGGAGACATAATCTCTTCAGTAAACAAACAACCATTGAGAATTGGTGCAACTATTTAGAAAGTAAACAGTTTAAATAATTGTAATATTTCTATCATTTCCCACACCGAAAATTCAGAGCTATGGAACAGTCTACTGTTGCCCAGTGTATCAGAATTAAGTTAGATGAAAGTTAAAATTTAATGATTTATCAGAACTGAAAACGAAAGGATCTCTTAAACATTATCTTGAAACTATCCTTCAATGCTTAGACATGACAAGCAAATTAATTTTTTATTGAATTTATAGGTAAAATGTTCAACTTTTAAAAATTAAGTTTCTTGGTACATTTTTATTTACACATTATGATCAAGTTCAACATTGAAAATTTTACCAGTATATTCTTCCCATTCCTCTGCCCTCTCTACAATCCCCTACACCAATATACAGAAACTTTGTTCCATATTTTTGTTTTTAACCATCAGTTTTTCCCCTTATTTACTTTCCTCTCTTCCCCTTTCCCTTTGAACATTTTCTTCCTGTTTCACAATACCTATCATACTAAAAAAGTTTAACTTAATAAAATAGAACGCTTTAGCTGCTCTGATATTTCTAAATAAAATAATACAAATTTAACCTCCTGATTGAGGTAGCTGTTGATTGTGAATCTTGGCTTTTCAGTGTTTGGGTCACCATCTGTTTAAATTTCTCCGGTTATCTCTGGTGAAGTAAACAACACCATCTTCTTGGAATTAATATGCAAAGAAGTTTATCTTTATTTGAGAGAAGAGTTCTCATATTATGAAAAATTTAATTAGTATCCAATATTGTTTCTGTGCCCCAGATCCGGTCTGCTGCCAATGTCTACATATCTTGAACTGTGACTAAGTCCCCATATGTACATATAAATCTGGACATTTCGATTTCTTTGTTGATAATAGTTTAGGAGACAAGAGACACAAGCGTAATTTTGTAAATTCCCACTGAGAAGTGTGAAATATGGAGTCCTAGTATAAATAATCTGAGTATATGCATCAAAACACAAATAAATCTCCATACATCAAACATTTAAGTATTAGGTGTGTTTGTGTCATATGTTTAGTTTTAGTTCTCTCTTCTAATAAATAGTAAGGATAAAACTAAAACTTTATACAATGGTCTTTTTTTCAAAGCAAACACTGATTTTAGTAAATTGGGGAAATTAATATCATTTCATAATTTGAGATTCATACTAAAAATTCTGAGGCGAGTAAGTGTTCAGTAGTGTATGATGCTCTTCTTGGTGCCATTCTCTCCTGTCCCAACTTGGTAAGCAAAGCAATGTTGGTTTATTCTGCTTAGCTGTTTTTTTTTTTTTTTTTTAATCTGCCAATAGACTACTTCATCACTAATGATTTGTGTCCCTATGAAAGTGTGTTCAGGCTTGCAGTATCACTGTAATGTATTGACAGAGGATTTTATTGCTGTCAACATGCTAATTGAACCTCTTTCTACTACAGTAAAGCAAAACAAAATTGAAGGACTGTGGCATAGTAATCTGACCAACAAAATTTTCCTCACAGTGTGGGCCTTTAAATTAAAACCTTCAGAAACATATTTTCCGAATTTTACAGGGAAATAAAGTGTGAATCCAGCACCACTCCTTGGAGGAGAGTGTGTTGTCCCTAACCAAAACACATTTTGGTAACAATATGAAAGAAGATATTTTAAGATTCTGAATGAAAATATTTCTCAATTATTGGGCTAGATGCATATAAGCATTTATTGAATAAATATTGATTCCAAAGAATGTACTGATAAGGAAAATAAAAAAATATATTTTTTAGGAATGAAAGGGGCTGAAGATTTAGCTCAGTGAAACTGTACCTCCCTGGTACGAGGAAAAAAAGAATGAAAGAAAGCAAAGCAAAGAAAAGAAACTAAAGATATTGTAATAATTGTGGTAATATAAAGAAATATATC
>PVIR01031095.1:0-19725 GCA_004026965.1 Petromus typicus | reverse complement strand
TCAGATTCTCAGAAGCAGTTAATAAGGTGGTCACCAAGGACTGACAGAACTTGGAGAGGAAGGAGTTGTTTAATGGGTACAGAATAATATAAAAACAATGCTTTTAACTGTACATTTTTAAATGGTTGAGGTAGAAAATTTTACATTACATGACTCTAACAATGATTTTTATAAAGGCATTGTAGGCATAATTAAGGGTCTTGAGACAGGAACAGTATCCTGGATTATCCAAGGGGACCTACGTTGATTCCAGTGATCATCACAGTGGAGAGGCAGACACCTAAATCGGTAGGAGAAGCTGTGACAGCAGAAGCACAGTGGAGCAAGGTGGGAACAACCCAGGGAGGCATATGCCAAAGAAAAACATTTTAGAATTTGGCAGAGCCACAGATGAACTGGCTCCCAGAGGAAATGTCCTGTGGGCAACTCTACCTAAGGCTAGTAAGTCTCATTGTGAAGGTCCCACTTCCTGGAGTAAGGCATTCACAATAAGAGACTATGTCTGTCTTGATTTAAACCAGTAAATCCGTGGTCCTTTAGCAATGGCAAACAAGTGCATCATGGAAAAGCTATGTGCGAAAACAGCTCGTGGGCCTGTGTAGTGAGTTCTCAGTGACTCTACTAAGAAGAGACAGATATGGCACCCTTTGAAGGATCATGGAAAAACACCAACGTAAAGCAAAGCAAAAATGATTTTGTTTCTTGGAGGAATAAAGTTTATATTAGAAAATGTGTATTACTCCTCACTGCCCTCCCACAAAAGCAATACACTTATTTCCTAACATTCTTTGCAACATCCATTGGGATTTCTACACATCGCAACAAACATCTAAAACCACTATACTTTTATTTCAGGAAATAAAATGTCAACATTTTCCAAAAGTATAAATACTTAGATAACTTGTGATATGATTTGGTAGTGATAAACCAAATTTAAAATTATTATATATAACTACAAGTGAACTGATAAAGTCTGAAAGTTACATCAACTATACATTGCTTTATTTCAATTGACAAATATACCCAGAGGTGATAAATACACTACTTTGTCAGTCATGTAACTGGGTTTACCTTCAGTATGATCAAATCACCTTTTTATTTACGCTGAAGTCTTCCTCAATCTGAAAAGCACTACAGGGAGCTGGATATAATTAGATTTTCTGTGCTCAATTAGCTCTAAATCATACATAAATTTATTAGAATATAAATTGTATACATGTGTTGGGTTGTTGCCTTAACAATATTGGTGCTGTGATTCTTTTTTTTTTTTAAACGGTGAATGCTTTATTTTATGATTCCAATTAGTAGTCAGAGTTTGAGTAATAAAAGTAGTAGACACAAAAGGTGAACATGTTGCTCATAATGTCTGTAACATAAAGACTACGTTGCAGTTACTAATGAATATTACTACTCAACAAGATAGACTTAATCTATTCTATCTTACTTTCACATTATAGAGTAACAATTGCTTTTTTTTCTCTCTCAAAGGAAGAACAACCTTAAGATACAAAACTGTGATATAGAGTAGATGATGCAAACCATTTATTAAAATCTTTTATGTGGGGCTTTGGGAAAAAATGAGAATTAAGTTGTGTCTTATACTGGTACAAATCCCCATTATGGAGTGCAATCATGATGTGTATATTTAATGTACCAATAAAGATAAAAAAATCTTTTATGATAAAAAGACAAATCATAGGAATGAAGCACTATTTTTATGATATCTTATTTTCTTGAATATCTTAGTCAAAATTTTTCTTTTTTTTTTTTTAGGTTTTTTGAGACAGGGTCTCGCTTTGTAGTTCAGGCTGGCCCTGAGCTCAGCCTCAAACTCACATCACAGCAATCCTCCTGCCTCTGTCTCCCAAGTGCTGGAATTACAGGCGTGAGCCACCATGCCCGGCACTGTGGTATGTGGTACTGATTGCTGCTGGGGTGAGTCTCCACACCCAGTATTGTTATGTGGTTACCAGGGACCGAACCTGGGCCCTTGCGCTTGCAAGACAGGTGCCGGAACCACTGAGCTATATCCCCAGCCCCCTCAAAATTTTTCTTCTTTTTTTCTTCATTATTCAATAATCCTCTCACTGCCTATATTTGCACAATGGCACTAATGTCTACCTTTACAGAGAGTTCATATTCTTCCTATTAAGACATAGGTCACAAAATATAATAAAGTCAAATTTTTGAAACAACTTTTACCAGTGTAGTTTTTAAAATTTAAATTTCATGGAAATGCTTGAGTTACATTTTTTAAAGCTCTTTGTATAAATTTTCAGTTTCATATCTTAAAGTTTCTACTTCAGTTTGATCTAAAAAGGTACTTACCATTCTCATCAGAAAACGTAGTCTTATTTTCTAACATTATAATAAAATATTATAGAAGCTTGAAGAAAGCGGTGGATGACTTGATCATTCTAGCCCCCTCCTTCTTACAATGTAGTTTTACAATATGGTTTTTTAATATGTAGCTTGTTTCACTTTAGGTGTTTAGTGTTCAAAATTTAATCCTGAACTCTGATTGGAATATTATTCCAGTTAAATTCTCCTCTAGAAGATAGTTATAGCTCTTTTGCATTCAACATGTAATGACTCTGTTCTTAGGCTTAGAAATTAATACTTTCTTAGTACAGAAATACTGCCTGATTGTTGCAAGGTATCTAAGACTGATCATCTTATTTTCAAACTAAAAGTTTGCTGGCTACCTCCCATCTCTTTGCTTTCTGAAAGGGTTGAATTTCTCGTATTGGATTCCTTTGGCTTAAAAGCCCACCCTTCTGCCATTGTTCTCAATTGTGAGGCTCAGCATCTCTATATAGAGAATCTAGAATGAAGTCAAGTCTTATGTTTGGACCTCATGTATCTGGAGAAATGGCAAGTTCCTTCAGCATTGTTATATTTATCTGGGGAAAATTGGGAAATGTTTTATCTTGGAATTTGATTTCTCACAAGAAGATGTTCAGTTTTTAAAAGAGTTTTCTTTCTTTAGATTGGTGCAAACTGAAGGTTCATGATCAGAAAAGGCTGGTGTTGAGGGGTGCGGCATATGCACAGTGCTCCGGTTTCCCTGTGGTCCAGCGTCATGTCTGACGCCAGATTTCCAGAGAGAGCTGGATACGTAAAAGTAAATACAAAACACGATGTGGCAACACTGCACGGCCTCAGAAAAGGTGTGTACCTGCAAGCTACTCTTTAGAAAACCTGGATCCAAAAGACAAATCCTGGTAACAAAAATGATGTCACCGTATACTAACAAAGATTAACAGATTCTTACCACTAATAGATTGAAAAAAAACCCCAGCATCCATTAAGCAAGCTAGAGTCATCTCAATAATTTAGGGCCAAAGTTCAATCTTTATTTCAAAAATCTTGGGCCAATACTGTAAAAATCAGTGAGGTATTCAGTATCTGTTACTAGTGGAAATTACCAGTCAGACCTACAGAAGAGCAGGAGATAACAGTTTAGGACACTTCGTGTTGCGGATTTACATTACAGCGATTATTCCAGTCTCCAGGAGGACTACAAACTGAGGCCTTCCCACCATCCCTCACTCCAAATCATTCCTGATTTAGCTCATTGGGAAGGCTTGTCACGGCCTGAAAATAAAGGATCACAGATGAAAGTTGTTGTGTCCTGTTGAGAATGGGCAATTATCCTTCATTTGCTTTCCAACTTACCTTGTAAATATGCCAAAGGATAAAGCACTGGCATCAGTGTCGGGCTGTTAGAATTACTGTCTTCTCATTACATGAGTCAAGCATATCCTGAAGTTTTACTTCCTGGGGATGACTGAGTACCTACATTTCCATGGCTATATCTCCATGAAGAAAAGAAAGCATTTTTAAAAAATTCAAACCTTTATTAGTATGTTATAAATACATATCATCATTGCATTCAGCATTGAGAGTTTGTACCAGAATATGACATGACTTGATTCTCATTTTTCCCCTTCCCCCTCCCACCCTGCAACCCCCTGCATGCCTTATAAACATAAGCTTTATTTCCTTTTTTTATTACTATTACATTCTTTTTTCCCCTCATTATTTACCCTTACACCCTCATTCCCTCTAAATATTTTCTATTTCACAATATCAACTACTCATTTACATCTTCATTTTCTCATACCAGAGAAAAGATATGATATTTATACAAATGTGACCTATTTATTTCACTTATGAGGATGTCCTGAAGGTACATCCATTTTAGTATGAATGACTCAATCTTATCATTTTAGTGGCAGAATAATACTCCATTCAAGAAAGCATTTTAAAGTAAATAAAATGGTCAAGTCACTAGACTCATTATGTATCTCTGTGACTAGACTTTATTATTTGTTTTTTACATGAAATACTGAGAACTTTAATGATTTTCCTTAAGAGTGTTTGACTCCAGATAAGACAAGATAGATATCCTACTTCAAGTTTTCTCCCTCAAGGTCCCTCTGCCGATTCCTGATTGTTGCACACAGAAGCACTGAAGCATGACCTGCAGTTGTGCTGGTAATATATTCACCCACCCTAAGATGGCTGAAGAGTGGTTGGCACAGGAAAAAATAAATGGGATTTTGCTCAGAACTTAATCCATGGCTCTGCTGGTGTCTAACCAATTTTATACATCATTAGGATTATGTTTGTGTTTTAAAATTTTTGGCTTTGGTAGTAAAAACAAAATTTTAAATTGTCCTAAACATTTTTGTGTATAATTCAGAAGAGTTACGTGCAGTGATGGACTGAGATGAACTGTTCTAAACCACTGAATAGCATTTCATTGATTGTTTTCCATCCTACAAAACTAATACTACATGCATTAAATAGTGTCTGCTTTCCTCATTTGTCTTATCTCTGATAATCAACCTTCTACTTCCTGTTTCTATGAGTTCAGTTTTAGTAACTCATAAAAATGGAGTCATACAGTATCTGTCTTTTTTTTGTACTGGTTTATTTCACTTAGCATAATACGTTATCCTCAAGCTTCATCTATGTTATTTGAATGTCACAAGAGTTCTGTTTTCAAAGACCAACTAAATTTCATTCTCTGTTTATACCACATTCTGTTTGTCCACTCAGCTGTTGAATTTATGAGTTACTATTCACAAATCAGGAAACTATTTTCAGCTTAAAGATTTTTGTTATAATCTAGTGTAAACCATGAAACATTACATGATTATTGCTACTACATGAACAAGTTAGATTTTAGTGAAAATGTTAATTAAACAGTTATAAAAATCCAGGTTAAATTTTTTGCTTTGGTTTTCATTTTCTGACTGCTTATGAATGATCTACTTGCTCTGGGCCTACAACATAGTATCTTTAAATTCTTATCTGTCTTAGGTAATGAATAGGATTGTTGAGACATGAAATAGGTAGACTCATTCTTCATTGATGTCTCTGTAATTGCTGAAGCCCAAGTGCTCAGTTCTCATTCCAACTAAGATGGTCAGGAAGGAAAGATGAGGAGAAGCTGGGACTTTACAAAGCCTTAGTTTCTTAATTTATAATGTTGACCAAAGCTAACCCAGATCAGTGAAATCACTAAATTTTAAAACTACTAATTAAAAAACAAATCTATTGATGAACATAAATATTTAGTGTTCTCTTCAATATTAGTCTGGTCTTAAAAAGTACTATTACTAAAACACAAAATTCTGTGTAATTTTAGAATTGGGCTTTTAAGAGTTCCAAATATTTCCTCCATTTCTCTATCAATACCTAGTGATATCAGAGAGAGATCAACAGATACTCTCAATATATCTTATAGTATTGAGCTAGATAACCATTAAGACATATTTGAGAATTTCATAACTTGTATTTTTGAACTTGGATCATTTCCATGTCTTGGTTTTCCTGATGTTCACAGGACTTGTGCTGAGTGCAAGGTTGGCCTTTCCACTAAGGACTCTAATCTGTGGCATTATTGAAATGATGATGAGCAGCGCTAGGGAGAAATGCTGTTTAAAAGTATAAAATTAAATTCAAGCAATGTAATTCAAGCAATATAAAACCAATTTGAAGCCTTTTAGTGCTTGTGGTTGCTTGTGGTTGTGTGTGTGTGTGTGTGTTTGTGTGTTTGTGTGTGTGTGTGTGTGTGTGTGTGATTTTGTGTGTTTGTATGTGTAATGGGAGTGAGGGAGTTTTGTAGTATTCTTTGAGGAAGGACAAAAGTAGATATAATGGATATAATATGTAAGAAGTTACAAGTTTTCTTGTGCATGAAAATGAAGCTGGACTTCATGGCTAGATTGCAAATAGTAGAAGTACATGAACCACTGAATTTATTTAAATATTTTTTAAAAATAGAAATAGGCATCCATAATGCAAAGTTGAAGAAAAGTAGAGCTAAGTGCATTGTAAGCCTGTTTATCTTCAGTGATAATATCAGGCACATCAAGAGTTTCTTGCTCTTCCCCACTTCTTCTGAAGGAAGTACAAACTTCACCTACTTAAAATGCCTTTATCTTTTTCTGATACAAATAGGTCCTCTCAGATACTACTTACAAATTGCATGTTGCTTCCTTTTTGGGCTCATGTTCCTTTTGGAGATGCCACTGAGATGGTTCAGAAAGGTGTATTACACTCTCTCTGTGGTCCTTGTGTTGTCTGTCCCTTTGATTGTCTCCTACAGCTTTCTGTGAACCCCTATAGTGCCATAGTCCCATAGACTGATGTTGGTTTATAAAAGAGAACAGATATTCCCAAACGCACATTTTTGTGCTGTGCTCTGCCTGAAAGTTCGTACACATGTCATTTGTGTTCCCAGAGATTCAGTGAGATTGTTGTACTGTGGACCATGGCACTGCTGAGAGTAAAAAGTTACTCAGAGGGGCTGCTCTACCCCAACTCATCACTGTGATAAAGCTTGTAGAAAACGGCTGTAAGCTGAAACCTCCATGGCTTTTTATTTGTCACTCAAAGATATGAAAACATACGTGCAGAAGGAAAAATTCACAGTATCTGTTTAAGAGCTCTGGTCAGGGGACAGGGAAGAAATAGAAGGGTTTGCTACATGACCCATGGTGACCCAATTTAAGCAGTCTCTCTGGGGCAGGAAGATACAATGGCCAGAGCAAACATTTCTGAGAATGACTCACTGTTGATTCTGCTTGGCTGTTGCCTCTGCTCTAACTTTAACCATGCATTTCAGAAGCCTGGGAACTGTTGCTCCAAGGGCTCTTCTTACTACATTTGTTTCAAGCACTTCACTGGCTGGAGCTTCCCCCCATGCAGACCATGATTTCTGCACCTGTCTGAGCTTCTTTCATCTTTGGGTTTCAGTAGAAGTCTACAGGACTGGGCTGAAAATCAGCACAGGTCTGGGTCTTTATGATGAACTTTTTCTTGCTTTTGAAGTTTAGTGTTCATAAAAAGTTGTTTGATTTTAAACCTTATATAACAATTCCTTTAGGTAGGTAGGTTAGGGGGGATATTGTCATGATTTTATAGACCAGAAACCAGAAAATTGGAAAATTGCATTTATTCAGTAGCAAGTTACAAACTGGAAATTCAAATCCCAGTAGTTGGAGCCAGATCGAATGTATTACACTTAGTTATCTCCACAAAAACAGAGATATGTTATGCATCATGTGCTGTCCTGTTACTCAATAGCTGCACTTGACTGCAGAGCAACATTCCATTCTTCAGGACCTTATCAAAGTCAGACATCTCTGATAAAATGACATTTGTGGGTGGTCTCATACACACACACACACATACTTTTATAAACTCCAGTAAGACTTTTAAAAATCTACTGAATCAGATTCCTTTTTAAAGTGACATGTGTTCTATAGTTCTGATCCTGTTCTGGTAGACCAGATGTACAAAAGACATTTACTTTTTGTGTCTCAGTGCCAGTGCTATATATTTCTTCTGAATTCAAATATTTTACCCAAGGGGTATTTCCTTTTAAAAATATATTAAAAACTTACGAAATAATTGTCTATGTAGTAAAGAAAATTTTAGCTGAAATATGTTCTATTTTCTCAGAATTTGTTTTTTATAAATTACAACTTATTATATCATGATTTTACTGCAATGAATTATCATATAACTCACATACATATAATTCATCATGTAGGGTTATATATTATATATATATAATATATATATTAAATGGCTGTGCATATATATGCACATAGTCATATATATGCATATATAAATATATATAAATATGTATAATAAATATATATATGCACATAGTCATTTCATTAGTTCTTCAAATTACATGGAACAGACATGAGTAAGCCCTTATTGAACAGTTTTTAAAAATAATTTGAGGGCTGGGGATTTAACTTAGTCTTTCCAGCATCTGACTTGCAAGTGCAAGGGCCCAAATTTGATCCCCAGTAACCATATACAACAATACCAAGCATGGAGACTCACACCCAGCAGCAATCAGAACCACATACCACAGTGCTGGGTGTGGTGGCTTACACCTATAATCCCAGCACTCAGGAGGCAGAGGCAGGAGGATTGCTCTGAGTTCAAGGCTGAGGTTAGGGTCAGCCTGATCTACAAAGTGAGACCTAGTCTCAAAAACAAACAAACAAACAAAAAAAAACAAAAAAGAAAATCCCCCAAACAACCTTGAAAATATATCTGCTTAACATAAAGTAGCGCCCTTTCAGTGGCAAAATTATTAACTGATTTGTGTCTGATCAATGTTAATAATCTGTGTGAACATTGTTAAGGGTATTAATGATAGTAGAGGATCAAACTCAGTGTGCCCAACCTCTGCTTTATTTCTAAATTACAAGAGAACTTTTTTTTTTTTTTTTTTTAGTTTTTTGAGATAGCTTTATGGTTCAGGGTGGTCCTGGACTCACTATGTAGTGTAGGCTAGCTTCAAACTCACAGCAATCATCCTACCTCTGCCTCCAAAGTGCTGGGTTTACAGGTCTGAACTACCACATCCAGCGTTGTGGTATGTGATACTGGGGATTAAACTCAAGACCTTGTGCTTGCCAGGCAGACACCAGAACCACCGAGCTAAATCCCCAGCCCAAAATGGAGACTTTTAAATAATGCTTTATCCTATATCCGCAGTTCTAGGATCTTCATTAAACTGATCTGAAGTGTAGCCTGAGCAATGGGATTTTAAAAATGTTTTTCAAATGATTCTAATTTGCATTTAAGGGCAAAAACCATGTCTCTCCTGCATTTATTTTTCCTTAGATGAGACAATTCTTAAAAAGCATAAGACAGTATACTCATTTTAATCTATCAAACTGGGACACTAAGCTTTCTTTCTTTCTTTCTTTCTTTCTTTCTTTCTTTCTTTCTTTCTTCCTTTCTTTCATCACTTTCTTTTCTCAGGAGAGAAGCAAGAAGTTACAAGATGGTTGCTGTCTAAATTGAGAGCATGCTTTCTCACAAATCAATCTTAACTTGCTTTTTATAAATCACAATTTTGATGTTCAACTAATGAACATACAAATCTATACTGATTATATGGTCTGTGTAATTAACCTTTTTACCATGCCTGATGAATCATCATCCATGATTGTTTTTAATTAGAATCATAGAACACAGAAACAGAAACTTTATCAGAGCTGTGTGATGGTTTCTCCTTATTCACAAAATGTCACAAAGTGTCTGACACATCAGGTTGTATTTCTAAATTGCAGCTTAATAAACCTAATCAAAAGGTTAAAAATATGACAACTAATGACAAATTTTTGAGGTTAAATTACAGAATCAGGAACTTTCAACTCTTTGAAGACTACCTGCAGTGGTTTAGTGAGTGAGAATAAGGGTTGGTTTGGGGAGAGAAAAAGAATCAGAGTTCTAGAGGAGTTAAGCCACTTTTAGAGTTTTACTTATAGATGCCTTGACTGGAGAAATCTTTTGTTACTTCAGAAAACAGGAAAACAGGCAATTTAAAACATATGCAATTGATTCAGGGTTGAAAAAAGCAGAGGTCAAAGGACGATGTCAGAGCTCCTTTGTGACAGTTCTCCTCCTGGCTTTACCTACACAAAGGGCCAGCAGAAGTTTAGCGTTTCAAAAACGACAGGCAACTGGTGTCCTCCTTTCCCTCAAATGGTGACATAGATAACTGTAAGGAAAAGATTTAGAAGGAATTCAAGCAGCAAAGACTGAAATTGCCAGTGTGTTAATCATGGAATGACATCCTAACCTATAACTATGAGAATAAGTGTGTGAGGCAGATTTTTTGATTTGCAAAGATTAGTTTCTATAAACCTTACTATGATTCAAGAATTAAAACTTATATTTGTCTTCACAAATATAGGATCTACAGCTCAGGTTTGAGGCCTAAGTTTGAGGCCAGGTATGTATTCAGAGATGTGTTTTCCAAGGTGCACTTGCTGAGCATAATACAACTCAAAGCAATCTGATACAAATGAAAAATGCACGAGCCTGCATTTCTGAGAAGAGAGATCATTGTGGTAAGATGTTGCTATAAGGAATCATCACAAAATCTCAGTAATATTTCTCAATTAAGAACACCCAACGACTGGGTGGAAAATACTATTCCTCATTTCCTTAAATAATCGGGACTGCAGTCTAGGATTGAACATCTACTCAACAATATGGTATATAAAATGAGAGCACAGAAGACATAATTTCAGAGAAATGACTATGTTGGCCAGATTGGCAACAAGATGCAACAGAATAGGCATAGAGGACAGTAATCACCACAGAAAAAGATAATACTGATAACTGATTTCTGATTGGGGAGTTTACACATAATAAGAGAGAAAGAAGGGAGACAGAGTTTCTTAGCACAGACTTTCAGAGGCTTTGGACCTCTTCACTTACTCCCTGAGCAGTGGAGTAGGTAAACATTAGCACCTTTCCTAGGAAAGGCATAGACTAGACTAAGATAGATAGCGGTTAGGCTACAAAAAAATTAAATTGCCTGATTTTTGGAATTTCTTTCTTTCTTTTTTTTTTTTGAGACAGGATCTCGCTTTGTGGTTCAGGCTGGCCCTGAGCTCAGCCTCAAACTCACATCACAGCAATCCTCCTGCCTCTGCCTCCCAGAGTGCTGGGATTACACGCGTGAGCCACCATGCCCGGCACTGTGGTATGTGGTACTGGTTGCTGCTGGACGTGAGTCTCCACGCCCGGTATGGTATGTGGTTACCAAGGCATTGAACCCAGGTCCTTGCGCTTGCAAGACAGGCACCAGAACCACTGAGCTACCTCCCCGGCCCTGGAATTTTTATTTCCATTATGTTGTTATTTATAAAGTTCTATTGAAGCGTAACATACATATAAGGAATTTCACAGATCAAAAGAGCAAAAATGTCGGCAAACTATCACAAACCTAAAATTGTTGTGAGACCAATGTTTGAGTCAAGAAATGAAACATTAATAGCACGAGGGAAGTGTCTTTTGAATTCTGTCTCAGTGTCTTAACAGCATGTATAAATTGCATCCATTTTTGGTTTAATATAAATGGAACAGGAAGTATATATTCTTTGTGACCTGATTATGCCACTCAACCTTGTTTGTGAGCTTCATCTCCATGGTTGCATGTAGCAGAAATTTATTATCCTTACTACATATTGGTGGTAGTAGGTACTATAATAATAGCTTCCAATACATCACACCTGCTTTGTATACTCCCTCTTAGAATGCACTATTTTTGCTTTTTTAAACAAAGGATTGTGACACCACTACCTTGAATCTGGGCTAGGCTTATAATTATTTTGACAGATTGTGATGGGGATGGTACTCTCAAAGTTGTAAGGCTGAGCATTAAAAATTGCTGGAATTTCCACTCTTCCTCTTTTTGACCCTCTGACCATCATTCTGTGAGAAAGTCCAGTTTAGGCTACTAAAGATAAAATGCTGCTCAGGACAAGAGAAGCTCAGAGGTGCCTCAGTGGCATATGCCACCTTGTTCCAAAGATGTATGGATGGATTCATATGAGACCATTAGAAAAATATTCTCTACAAACAGAATTTTAAATGATTATAAATTGTAGTTTTTAAATTCCCAAATTTAAGAGTTTCTTTTAATTAATGCAATAGGCAAAATGTGGTATTTTCCACTTATGGAGTTATATTAAAGTCAAAAGATTTGCCTTTTGGATTTTCAGATTAAGAATTTTCAATTTGTACATAGAAGGAGACTTGCTAGGTCAGTATAAGTAGATACTACCAGACTAGTTTCCAGTTTCTGCATGCTGAAGTTTAAGTCTTAACTATTTTCCAAAAGCTCATTGATTCAAGGCTGGGTTTTAGTGCATGGCTGTAATGCCAAGTCATACAGACTTTAAGTTGAATCATAGAACTCATTTACATCTTCCTTTTCTCATAACAGAGAACAAATATGCTATTTACACATCTGTGACCTATTTATTTCACTTATGAAGATGTCCTGAAAGTACATCCATTTGAGTTCTAGTATATATAGCTGATATTGTGAAATAAAAAATATTTAAAAGTAAAGAGGGTGTAGGGGTAAATAACAAGGGGGAAAATAATGTGATAGCAATAAGAAAAGGAAACAAAGTTTATGTATATAGGGGTGGGGGTTGCAGGGTAGGTAGGGGAAGGGGAAAAATGAGAATCAAGTCATGTCATATTCTGGTACAAACTCTCAATTATGAATGCAGTGATGATATGTATTCATAATGTACTAATAAAGATTTGAATTTAAAAAAGAACTGAATTATAATAGAAATCTTCAGTTCATTGGAGGCATGACCTGCAGGGGTGACTGTGGGACCCTGAGTCTTCCTCTGTCTCTCTTTAGCTTCCAGACTACTAAGTAACGAGCTTTACCACACCACACACTCCTTGACTCAGACACTACACCAGTGTATCTTCTCATTAGACATATAGGAGAGTTCTAGTTGTGCTCAATAGTCATGGGTATCATCTGCTTTCTATTGTTATTTCAGTCATTCTGCCATGTGGGTAATGCTACTTAAGTGTAGATTTTATTGGCCAGTTTTTCATGTATTGGAAAGTAACCTAAAATAAACAGTACCAAGAATAACCCAAGCGCACAGACACACACACATGCACACACACATACCCATACTCTTGAATACAGCAACTCTGTAAGGGTCAGTGTTCTACCTATAGTAGTCATGATTGTCCAACACTGATATTACTCTCTTTAGTTTCTCTTTATTTATATATATATTTTTGTTTTCCTTTCCCAGTCCTACATAAATAGTTTGAGGTATGCATGATGTTTCAGTTGTCATCTTATATTGTTAGTAACTATTGTTGCTTTTCTCCCCATTCAGTTTAAGAATTAGTTTCTAGAATGTATGTTATATATTGTGAAATAGAAAATACTCAAAGCAAAATGGGGTGAAGGGGGAAAAATAATGAGATTATAACAAAAAAGAAAGGAAACAAATTTTATGTATATAGGGGTGGGGTTGTAGGGTGGGTAGAGCTATGGGAAAAAGTGAGAATTAAGTTGTGTCATATAGTGGTACAAATTCTCATTGTCGAGTGCAATCATGATGTGTATATGTAATGTACCAATAAAGATTTCAATTAAGAAAAAAAAAAAACTAGGCATCAACCAAGAATGAAAAGATAAAGAAAGTGTGCCACTTATACATAACAGAATACTATTTAGCTTTTAAAAAGAAAGAAACCTTGGCATATGTGTGCTGATGACAGACTTTTTGATATTAGCAGCTGTGCTCAGCTGGATCCATGGATACAAAACTTCAGATAGGGAGGCTGATTGTTGCCAATAAGTTCCTCATTTTGACAATATGTCATAAAGAAAAAGCTTACCCCTGAAGCCCTGATTTTATTATTCAAGTTTTCAAGAGAGTGATTTCTGCAGAACCTTAATAAGTAATAAAGAAATACAAATAAGTAGCCTGTGACTTCTAATCCTTTTCCTTCTAGAAAATGAAATGAGTGATAACATCATAACACAAAGAGATGTTAATTTTTCTTTAACTTGAATAATCCACTGGGAAAACCTTGATATCCATGTGTAGGAAGGTGAGAGCAGTCCTGCTAGAACTTATCTTTTAGTTGTCAGCATATTTTATTGAAATGCCAGTCTTTTCATGATAAACCCTAAAGGAAATCTCTGGATACCAACTGATGAAATGATTTCACTCCCAAACGGCAACTAAGCTAAAATAAAACCTCTTCCATTTTGCAGAGCACAGCACTCTACAAGTTCAAAAGGAAAGACTCACTTTCAGGATGTACAGACTGTGGAGTAAATTTCAAAATAAAATTGTTAATTGTGTTTGACATCTCAGGCCCAGCGCTGTTATATTGTAAGAAAGTAACATCTGCTTTAACATTTCCAGTGGTAAGACTTTAAACCAGTTTCCACATTGCTTGTTTGTTGGCTCAACAGAAAGGATGGTACATTTCCCTTCCCAACTCATTCACAGAGAAGAAAGAAAGAAATGTGCAGAGAAGTTAGGCAAGGCTAAATCTGATATGATGGATTTAAGTGAAAAACAAATCCATATTCCTTTAAATGTATTACAAATAATTTTAATACAATGTACAACTTGAAAATGTTTATCCTCTGATATTCAGAGATTGTTTTCTTATTCCTGATTCATGCCTCTCACTTCTATTTAAAACTTTGATTTCAAGTTTAAGGTTTTAGTTTGGAAAAGTTTATTTACAATGTTCATTAAGTTGTGCTATAAAAATGCCTGAAGTAAACTTTTAATATTTTGAATTCAAATTGCAGGTATTAGAGAGACATCATGTTATATTGCTTCTTTGATGCTTGTATAATCTTTGGACCTCTTGACTTGTTACAAACCTTAAGTTTAAAAGCATAATCAATGAAAACAGCTCACAGTAGAAATCATAACTCTTATGCCTTACATGGTTTTAAAACTTTCTTAAAGCCATGTATACCTAATTTCAGGTATTTCTTATAAAGAACAAATTTAAATAATTAAGGGCTGCCTCCAAATTTTAACTGAATAAATTGGGTAATAATAATGTTGCCTCCATTCTTTCCTTCGTGTGTGTAGGTACAGATCTCACGATTCCACCTAAGCACTGACCTATTAATTACCAACTATTTGGCTAGTTGAGTTACAGAAAAATTACACACTGTTCAGTCCTACTCACCAATTCCATTAAGTCATTTCATTAACATAGATGCAGCTGTAATGTATTCTGAAATAGGCCAATAAAATACAATATATTTAAATTAAAAGAGAATCTAGGGGAAGATCACAGAGAACGTTATTGATAAATATATGAAGAAAAATTATTTAATCAGATTGATACCTTCAGAAACTTATGTGTTCTTCACAGAAAAAGAGATAATTTTAATATTTTTCCTAATTTTAAAAAATTACACTTCTTGGCTGGGGAGTTAGCTCAGTGGTTCCGGCGCCTGTCTTGCAAGCGCAAGGACCCGGGTTCAATCCCCGGTAACCACATACCATACTGGGTGTGGAGACTCAAATTCAGCAGCAACCAGTACCACATACCACAGTGCCAGGTGTGGTGGCTCAGGCCTGTAATTCCAGCACTCGGGAGGCAGAGGCAGGAGGATTGCTGTGATGTGAGTTGGAGGCTGAGCTCAGGGCTAGCCTGAACCACACAGCAAGACCCTGTCTCAAAAAACCTTAAAAAAAATTACACTTCTTAATATCCATGATACAAAACTCAGCATCTGCATCCATTAGCCTAGCCTGACATAAGTAAGAATTGGAGCAAATGCTCAATGAAGAGACAAGTGCTATGTAGAAGAACTTCAAATGTTACGGTACTCTTCTTTTGAAGAGAGAAGGCATGATTTTCCTTCTCCAAACATGAGATTTCTTCCAAAGAATAAGAGGTAGGGGAGTGACAGCGGAAGAGAAAGCTGACAAATGAAAGCTCAGTTCGGTCTCCAACATTGAAACTAACAGTGATAAGACTGTTGATTGTATACACTCTGGGTGTGAAGGACTTCTTAAAACTATCATGGTCATAAAAAAGACAGAAAACCTGGCGAGCCATCAAGGCAAGAGGAATCTAAGGAATTATGATGACTAAATGGAATGAGTATCAAGGTTTGAAGCAATGAGTAGTTCAGGTCTAACATAATTCAAACTATTATATAAACAAATGATCTCATTTGCTGGACAGAGAGAGTATTAGGTAAGGGCTGAGGAAATCATAAAAAGGTGTGGATGATATTTTAATTGAAAAGAAGCACTCCATGAGCAATCTCTCCCATTCATATATCAAAATTTGTTCCCAGACTATTCATAGTGCTTTTTAAGCCAGTCAGTTTAATTCAACATTGTGCTAGAACAAAGAAATTGACATTGTTCTCATATAAAAGACAAACTGTAACACATCCCAGTACACTTTTCTATTTATTAATTTCATATGTCAAGCAAAATCAGTCAAAATACCATTTACCATACTTTAATAAGAAAAGGATCAACCATCTTAAAAGTTCTTTTTTTTTTAAAATTATCTTTATTGGTACATTAAATATACACATCATGATTGCACTCCATAATGGGGATTTGTACCAGTATAAGACACAACTTAATTCTCATTTTTTCCCATAGCCCCACCCACCCTACCACCCCCCCATATATATAAAATTTGTTTCCTTACTTTTTTGTTACAATCTCAACATTAAAAGTTCTTAATGGGAGAAAACTAAAGAATAATCATTTGTAAAGTAAAAAAAGAAAAATATACATTGTACACAATGATGACAATGTTTAACATAGCTACTTAGAATGTTAGTTGGAATGCTATTAAAATATATCAAACATTGTTTTTATGGAGTCACATGCAGTTTTATAAATTACATTTGCCATAGCTGAAGATTATTAAGTGATATTTTCCTGCAGAAAAACTTTAAGAAAATATACAAGTTATAGTTCTAATTTTGATGGTATTCCTAGGCTTTATTAGAAATGCAATTAAATGTATTCATGATCATGAGGTGACTGAAAATGTACAGATTCCACTTGCAGCATTATTGGTGGTAACATTTTAAGTGGCATCATCTGGGGGAATTTTGTGATCAAATCTTAATTATTTTTATTCCCTATAGATTGTGGTGCATACACCAGGAGGTACATTCTTTGGTCAATGGAAGAACAATGCAGATAAAGAGGACTCTGGAGAGCCATATGGAAGCTCTGTGTTCCCATGGCAACGTGAGTATCTACTGAAAGGATTTGTTTCCATGACTATTCTCTTCTATGGTTAAATGGACTTGTAAAGGAACTGTATATCTTTCTTTTAAATTCTCATCCACACAGTGGTTAAAATGAAACATTTGAGTTTAAATTCATTCTAAAGTCAGATAGGTGAACCCAACATAGTATAGAAATATAGCTCATCTCTACTGTTGTTTGTGTATGTCAGTAGAAAAGTTACATTTTCTAATTCAAAGTATTGAGATCATCAGTCTCTAAAAGCTTGAAATAGATTAAATAGTAAAGATATCTAATAAATCTGAAATTAGATGAAAAATCTTGGAGTTAGCTCCTTTTAACCTAATTGAAGCTGTGGGCTTTTTTCAAGTTTTCTCAAATCTTATTATTATTTCCACTACTTGAAAAATATTTTACTTTAATTAGCATTGTTAGCATCAAAACCTTACTTGACAGGAATGTTTCTATTCATAACTACTGATAGACTAGATGGCAGGGACATATTTTAAATGTTTGGTGAGTCAGATTTGGGCATCACAGAAAAACAAGATATAATTTTTTGCATGATTTCCTTCAGGAAATGTAATGGAGTTAAGTCAATGTGTTATTTTCTAAGCCTATAGAAGTTTTAATTCCCATTCTTTCAAAGTTTTCCATTTATTACTATTTCTAATAAATATAAGTGAGAAAGAAAACAAAGTAATAGTAAAGACATGTCTACAATTATAATGATTCAAATATATACAAAAATATGAAAAATAGAATGCTTAACATTAAGAAAATATATTTACAAGATTTCCAACATTTTCTTAGAGTACTGCTATGCTATTTAAGGTAAAAAGTCATAATTTACTTCCAAGAAGAGTTGAATCAGAAAAGGTCAGTAATTGCTTTAATAATTTCCTAAAATCTGACTCAGCCTTCTGCCTTTAACATCACTTATATGGACTTACTTCTGCTAAGTTTCTTTCAATATAATTTCTGTTTTTAAGACCTCTTGTAATTTTTCTGGAGTACAAATATCACACTCAAATATATCTACATACAGAGGCATTATTTCCTTTTAATATTTTAGTATATTAGAAGACAAATCGAAGTTATATTCTTTCACTGTCTTGTGTTTTTCTAATTGAACTGTGTCTGGAGCACACACTTCAAACATGGGCTTCAGAGATGGAGTCATCTTTATTTGTGTAGAAAACTCCAAATGAAAATTAGTACTTACGTATGAAAGGGATTATTATAATACTTGCAGGAATCAAGATTTTGTCACTATTATAAATCAGAAATGCTTTCATAGTACAAATATCTCAAAATATTCTTGAAATTTTCTAGTGCTCCAAAGTGTAATATTCATTAGACCACCGCTGAATATTATCACTTAATGTCTCGATAAGGAAGATAAATGTATACTTTGGCACTAGTGGGCTTAAAAATATTTCCCAATTATTTTGTTGAGTTCTGTATATATTATGAATATTAATCTTCTGTTCAAAGGGTAGATGGCAAATAGTTATCCCATTATAAAGGTTGTCTTTTCAGTCTGCTGGCTATTTCCTTTGCTATGCAAATTTTTAGTTTGATTTAATCCTATGTTAATTTTTGATTTTCTTTCTTCTGCAATTAGAATTCTGTTCAGGAAATCCTTGCTTATGCTTAAGACTTTAAGAGTTTTATATACTTTATTTTGTACTAGATTTGATGTTTTTATTTTAACATCCAAGTGTTTGGTTTTATTTATTTATTTATTTATTTATTTATTTATTTATTTTTAAGCAAAATCCTGTACAAACCCCCAGGAGTCTGAGTTCATTCTTTGGGAAGGGACAGTAGCCAATTAGTACATGAAAAAATTTTCAGCATTGGCATTGGAGAAATGCAAATCAAAATGACACTTACTATAGTAAGGATGGTTGTCATCAAGGAGCCAAGAAGCAAAATTGAGGAAATGCTGTGGAGAAAAAATCAACACTTCTTCATTGTTTGGAATATACACAAATACAATGACTATGGGATTTAGTATGGAAAATAGAAATCCTATTTGACCCAGCTATACCTCTTCTGAGTATCTTCCTGAAAAAATTAAAGACATCAAAATAACAATGATACCTGTATGCTCATGTTTATGATAGCACAATTTACAGAAGCCGAGTTATGGAAGTGGTCCACATGTCCATGAATGGGTAGCTGAATAAAGTGTGGCATATATGCATAATGAAGCATATTTTGAGTCAGTTGTAGCAAAATGGATAGATCTTGAAATGATAATGTTGAGAGAAACAAATCAGAAACAGAGAGATTTATATCTCATGGTCTCCCTGACATGAGAAGCTCAAAATGTAAATAATTTTAAGAACAAAATAAAACAGAATAGGAAAGAGGTAACCTTTGTAGAAATAGGAAAGGCATCTAGGGAGAGCAGAGGAAAAGAACTCTGGGATGGAGAGGTGGAAGACTAGGAAAGATAAAGATGTGATATATTTATGTATTATTCACCTCCATGATGAATTAATTTTGTACTGCAAAAAAAATCAGCAATAAAAACACCAAAAAAGTATTTCCCAGTTATATTTCAATGTACTTGTATTTTTTGAAATTCTACATGTTTTACTTTATA
>PVIR01031094.1:0-19575 GCA_004026965.1 Petromus typicus | reverse complement strand
AGGACTTCAGGCCTCACTGTTCAGTCTGTGAAGGTGAGGGGAGATCCCCCGCCCGGGGCCTTGAGCGGGTGAGCGCTGGCTCCGCCTCTGAGCTGCTCACCTCCACTGTCCTGTTGACAGGGACCATCTGGTGCCACATCTTGAAAGATGAGCTGAGGGAGGCCGAGCACCAGCTGGAGTTCCTGAAGGAGGTGCAGCAGTCCCTGGGCAGGTCTGAGGTCAGAGCTCCCGGGAGAGAGGGTTGCCGGGCTCCATCTCTCCCCACCCTCCCAGCCCGGGAACTGTGCCGGGCCAGTGCTGGCGCTGACTGGGCCTCTCTCCTGCAGGTGCTGGTTTTCCTCCAAGCCCTTCTGGCGTCCAAGAGGCACCAGGGGGAGCGGGAGGTCACAGCGCTGCTGAGGGAGGCGGCGGAGCTGCACTTCTCCCGAGTGCAGGGCCTGCCCCTGGGCCCTGAGTACCTAGAAAAGCTGGACCCGCCCTTCCTGGTCTGCATTGCCAAGGAGTATCTGCAGTTCTGCCCCAAGCAGGTTAGGGGACGGTGGCCTTCACCAGGTGCATGCGTGTGTGTGCATGTGCGTGTGCGTGTGCGTGTGTGTGTGTGGAATGCAGGTGTAAGTGGCGCCTCACCTGAAGAACAGGCAAAGACCTCCCCGTCCTGCGTCCCCAGTTTGTCTATGTGGTGAGTAGCCCAGAAGCCCAGTGTTTTCCACGCTTGCGCATCCAGCACACGGATCTCCAGGTGGCTCTTGTGCAGACTCTGACACTGGAGTGGCCGGAGCCCTGTATCTGACAGGGCCCCGCCCCTGCCTGTACCCCAGCAAGAACATGGCTCCCTTTTCCAGAAAGCTTCTAAGAACTATATTCCTTTCCACTGTCTGTCCTGCTTTCCCGCTCAGTCAGGATTCCTTGTGGACAAGGATCATTTTCACAAGTCTTCAAATCTCCCCAGTCCCTTGTAATGAATGAGTCAGTCAACAAACACTGACTGAGGGTGTTACTGGGTGCCAGACACCAGCTGGGTGCTAGGAACGCAGGCAGAACAAAGTCCCCATTCTCCGGGCTGGCGCTGTGGTGCTGGGTGGTACAGAGGGGACAGAGCGCAGCCACGGCAGGAGGGGAAATCCCTGTGCTGAGAGTTTTCTGAGGGCTGTGGCACCTGCCTCGTGTTCTCACAGCCCCGGGCTCCAGGCCAGCTTGTGTCTCCACTCCTTAAACAAGCCGCCGTGATCTTGAGTCCAGTGGTGAGAGCAGCGCCCGCCTTGCTAGACCCCCTGTATGTGATGGGGCAGGTCAAGTATCTCTCAGGTAGGTTCTCGGGGTCTCGATCCACCTGTGCCGTGACTGTCCGTGGCCCCTCCTGGGGTCCACTCTGCAGGCACACGTGCCCTTGCCGCACCCGACGCTCCCTCCAGCCTCCAGTCCCCAGGTAGCCTTCCCGATGCCCCTGCCAGCGGGGTCTCTCCCGCCCAGCCTCCTGCCCATTACTTCCCAGATCTGTGCCGGTAAGTCACGGGACGCGAGGCAGAGCAGCGTCCCACGGAGGAGAAACAGATAAACACACAGTACTGTTTGTCACAACTCAGTCATGCTGTGGAGGAAGGCTTCGGGGACAGAGGTTTCCATGTGAAAAGGGTCATGAGAGCCGGACATAGGGGTGCACACCTGCAGTCTCAGCCCTCCGGGAGGCTGAGACAGGAGGACTGCAAATTCAAAACTTAGCAAGTTAGTGAGATCCTGTCTCAAAAAAAAAATTGTTTTAAAGTGCTGCAGTTGTAGCTCATGTGAAGGCCATGAGTCCAGTCCCTAGTACCACAAAAGACAAGAAAAAGGTGATTAGGCAGGGTTCACGGAGAGTGAGGCCTGTCTCCTGAGGGTCTCAGAGCTTCCAGCGACCCCGGGATGCCCATGATCCCTCACTCCGCACTCCCCGGGAAGATCTCCCACAGCAGCCTTCTACCCCCTCCTGCAGGCCAGGCCCTGCCTGGGGCCCTGGGCCGAGCACAGGTCCAGAACGCAGCACTGGCTGTGTTTGTCTTCTACCCTGCAGCGTGTGTGCATCAGTCCACTGAGGACTCCATTCCACCCCACAGTCCCTCCTGTGTCCATCTGGGTGCCAGGGTTACCCACATTGTCAGGGTTTTCTGGGCTCAGGGACAGGGAGGACTCCCTGAGGAGTACTAGCAGCTGCCGGGAGGTTTAGGGCCAAAGCAAAGTCTCCAGGTGCACGGGTTGACATGGTAATCTTACCACTCTCCATGGTGTACAGGGAGGGGGCAGGGAGTTTGGGACCCAGGAGCAGGTGTACCCCCTCAACTTACAGCTCCCAAGACTGAACACAGGGAGGAGGCTCCCCATACTCACCATACCCCTAGGCTACCACCTTCAACCTGTGGACTGTAGGTTGGTAGCCACAGGGCACCCCCAACCCCAGAGGGCTTAGATTTAAACGTGGAATGTGTCCCTGGGAGTTGAGCAGCTTATATCACTAGAGCCCTAGGACCCACAAACTCAGGACATTGTGCTTATGAGGGAGGCGCGATGCCATTGAGCGAAACCCGCAGCAGAATTAGCCTTCCTGGAGCCCTGGGTTCAACTCCCAACACCATCAAAGAGAGAATAAGTAAAAGTGAACTGAGAATAATGCCTCATCCCTGCAATCCCAGCACGTGAGAGGCTGAGGTAGGAAGATCACTGCCAAGTTCAAGGCCAGCCTGATTGAGGCCCTGTCTCAAAATAACCTAAAGAATAAATAGAAGGAATAAATAAAGAAGAACAAAAGACGAGGACCCCAATATCAACCTCACAGGCCTGTGCGGGTGTTAAATCAGACTTTCTGAAGGGCTCACCTGTGTTGAACAGAGCAGGCACTGTGTAAATTGTGATATCGAGTTGTTAATGTTATCAGGTTTTATTCAAGGCTTAGATGTGAGAATTGAGCCCGAGGTGTTCCCTGGAGGTTCAGAGGGAGCAGCTGCAATGACCTCGACAGCTCCCTTAGGGTCCCAGAGACCCTGCCGTGCCACACTGCGGCCTCAGGGTCCTGACTTGTCTGGGTCAAAGCAACGGTGTATAGTTTACATGTTCGGGAAAGAGGAGCAGAACTGGTTACAGTGGTCCCCACAGGCTTGTCTGGGTAACTGTGCTTGGAAAACTCATTCTGCCTGTCCTGTGGGCCTGGAGGTCCCTGAGGGCCCGGGCCGAGGTTTGTCTGTGATCCCCAGGAGAGCTGGAGAATGCCCAGAGCGCCGTGCAGCGCTGCCTGGAACTGGACTCCACCTGCGTGGATGCCCACCTCCTCCTGGCACAGATCTACCTGGCGCAGGATAACTTTGCCATGTGCTCCCACTGCTTAGAGCTGGGTGTCAGCCACAACTTCCAGGTGGGTGTCCTCTATACCAGCAGCCCCCTCTGTTGCCCAGAGCCCAACGGGCTGCACCCCATCTCCCCACCACCCCCCAGGTCCAGGGCAGCTCCCAGCTTCCCTAGATCCTCTGGGTGCTGCTGCGAGCCCAGCAGCAGTGAGCTGCAGCCGCGCCCTGCTGTGCCCGCCCAGGTCAGAGACCACCCGCTGTACCACTTCATCAAGGCCAGGGCCCTCAACAAGTCCGGGGACTATCCAGAGGCCATAAAGACCCTGAAAATGATCATGAAGCTGCCCACACTGAAGGCAGAGGGAAGCAGAAGGCCCCGGGGGCCCTCTGTGAGGCCCAGCGAGCGGGCGTCCATCCTCCTGGAACTGGTAGATGCCCTGCGGCTGAACGGGGAGCTGGTAAGAAGCACTGTGCTCCCTTCCCCTGGGACTGGGGCAGGCTGTGGTCCTGCCAGTGTTTATGACTGTCTTTTGAGCTCTTACTCATTTGGGAGCCTCTCCCGCCTCCCTCAGGATGAGTCCAGGCCCTGCCTCCTTTGCTGTCCCCATGAGAATCACAGACAGAGCACACGCCCCTCGCGGCCACCATTGGGGGCTGCACAGATGGAGCTAGTCACAGCCATATGATCTGTGTCCCCCTGAGTTCTGCAGTATACAAGCTGCTCAGCTGGCTGAGGTGGCCCCAAGGCCTTGGAGGATCTGGATGGGCAGAGGCGGGAAGCACCGGGGCATCCTGAGCTGACCTTGGGAATAAAGCCCCCAGGACCTGTGCTGCACACACTGCCTTGGCCTCACCAGCCCCTGTCCTTTCTTGTCTCCTGTCATCAAGAAGACAGTGGAACGACATTAAAAATAAGTGCGGAAGGTCCCGTGGGATAGCTTCCAGAGGTGCAAGCAGCGAAGGACACCAAAAATGGATTAACTCAAAAAAGATAGTGGTAACACTTTCGAAAGACCTACTTGTAATATAAAATCAAAATCCATCCAACTAGAACATGAAATACAACTGGAGCAATACAGGATGAGACTTAAGTCCTATTAAACACAGAACCAATCCAAATAATTCTAGTTACATATAAATAGCATAACTTTTTATTCTAAGCCAGTGTAATTGCTAAATTCTTGAAATAAAAACCCATTACATTTAAAATAGCAATTATTTGATTCTAATACCACAGGCAGAAGTCCAAGGGAAGAGCATGCTGGGAAGGAAGGTGGGGCATGACAGACACTAATTTCACTCATCTCTAAAGGGGAGGCTGAAATAAGTTTACTCAAAATACTCCGTGATAGAAAGATGAAAGGAGATGATTTCCATCAAATTAATCAAGAGTTAACCCAAAAAGAAAAAGGAACAAGACCACAGCTCCAAGGCAGAAATACAACACGCCACAAAGAACATACACAGATGGAAACAAGAGTTGACAGGAGTCCAGGAATGCACATCTAAGATAATGAAATGAAGCAAATATATTTATTAAATAATAAAAAAAAACTTTCTATAATGGTTTAAACAAACAAGGGGTGGAACCAAAGGGCCCAGAATAAGAGCAAGAGGGTGGCACCAAGGCAAACACAGGGCCGAGGCCAAAGCCTCAGTTTCTGGTACGGTTGAATTCAGTCCAAAAAAATGCACCTACAGGGCCGGAAGTAACTGAACTGACCCTCACGTTCCAGTTACCAGGATGTTAAAGCATCTTTGACTAAAGCGGGGAAGTGTGTGGCGGATGTGCCGGGGAACTCACGCAGAAAGGAAGCGTGAAGACTCTGAAGTGCTGAAGAACACAAGGTTCTAGGTGGGCTCCTGAGCCCTGGCCCCGGGACGCGGCCCTGCCACCCACGCTCACTGGCAAGGACCCCGAACCATCTTTCTCCTTCCTGCCTCCGCTGCTGCTCCGAAGGCTGACTGGGCCGCTTGCTCTACTTTTACCAGAGGAAGTATTTTTTGGTTTGGGTTGTTGTTTTGCGGTACTGAAGATTGAAGCCAGAACCTTCACACCGAGATTTTTTATTATTTCAAAACCAGGTCTTAAGGCACCAAATTTCTTTGGCTGGGTTCAAACTTGGGATCCTCCTGCCACAACTTCCCAGGCCACCTGCCCTGAGCCACCGTGCCCAGCTCCCAGAAGGGGTGTTAAGTGTTACCCGGCCACCTGCAGGGGATGATGCCCAGTGAAAGGTCTGTTTCATTCCCACATTTTAGCATGAAGCCACCAAGATCATGCAGGACGCCATCAACGAATTCAGCGGCACGGCAGAGGAGATCCGCATCACCATCGCCAACGTGGACCTGGCTCTGAGCAAGGGCAACGTGGACCTGGCCCTGAGTACGCTGAGGGAAATCACACCCAAGCACCCCTGCTATACAGAAGCCAAGGAGAAGATGGCCAACATCTACCTGCAGAACCGCAAAGACACCTATCTCTACATTGGATGCTACCGGTGAGCTCCAGGCAGTGCGGAAACACCGTCTCCCCCGGGGTATCTGGGGCTGTTTTCCTCCATGCGGTGATTCTTCCCCCTGGGCCTCCAGAGTGTGTGCTCAGAGTGCATCCGGCTCAAGGAAGGAAGTTCGCATAGCTCCGTGCACCTGCCCAGGGGTGCGTTCTAGGCCCACAGGACTGCATCGGCCCCTCGCCCTGCTTGCCTCCCGCCCTCTGCACCCCGGCGGGTGCAGCCCAGTTCCTGGTGGGAGCCCGTGGGCCTGGCCCCCGGGGAGATGCTGAAGGAATTGCAGAACACACTTGTGCCCAGGCCCACCCCCCACCCCTCCTTGAGGAGATGTCCAGGGCCTTAGATGTGACCAGGAGCAGGCCACCAAGGATGGACAGCCTCAAGCTGTTGTCCCTGTATGATTTGGTGTGAGACCTGCAGGACACCGCCGCAGTCCCTTTCCTCAGGAAAAGGGTCCTGTAGGCAGCTTTGGTGGGGGGCTGGAGAGCAGGGGAGGCTCCCTAGCAGTGGAGAGTCAGTGAGCAATACGGGGGAAATGGGCAGATTGGGGTTTTGGGCTGGGGATGCAGCTCAGCGGTAAGGCGCTGCCTAGCATGTAGGATACCTGGGTTCAGCCCCAGTACAGCAGGAAAAGAGACAGAGAGAAACATGGCTGCTTCTGGGATGGGGCTCTGGCAGGGCTGAGGCAAAAGCTCCTGCCACAGTCCAGAAAAATGAGGAGAGCTTGGAGTGAGTACAATGCACCCCTCACTGGAGCTGCTGGGTGATGAACAAGTGTCAGCTAGAATCAGCGGGAAAGAAGGAAAGGGCGGACTCAGGATGGGAGGGACACGCGGGACTGAGGAAGCTTCCCGTGTCTCCTGCAGTGAGCTCTGTGAACACCTGCCAGGTCCCCACACCAGCCTGCTCCTGGGCGACGCTTTCATGAACATTCAGGAGGTGAGTCGGGGCCTCACAGCCTTCCCACATGGCTCCAGCCTCACCTCTCCAGCAGGGGACAGAGAAGGATCCTCAGCTCCTTTCCCCACCAGCCCGAGAAGGCCCTGGAGGTCTACGATGAGGCCTATAAAAAGAACCCACACGACGCCTCCCTGATCAGCAGGATTGGGCAAGCATATGTGAAGACGCACCAGTACTCCAAGGTCAGGCTGGCCAGGCAGTGGTGGGCAGGGCTGGCCCAGCGGAGGGTGGAGGAGGGCATACAAGAGGGCTGTGGGTGGGAGGAGCGCAACTCCCTGCCAAGTGGGGGGCGAAGTGGGATGAACTTGATAACTGCTCACCACAGTGGTGCCTGCTCGAGCCCATACGAGCTGCAAGGACCCTGTCAATCGAGGCCTCTGAGGGGCAGGGGTGGGCAGGAAATGGTGTCGAGCACTCAGTACAGGAGCAGACCTGAGGCCAGCCTTCCTCTCTGTGCTAAGGCAATCAATTATTATGAGGCCGCTCAGAAGATTAGCGGGCAGGACTTTCTGTGCTGCGAGCTGGCTGAGCTGCTCCTGAAGTTAAAGAAGCTCAACAAAGCGGAAAAGGTTTTGAAGCAGGCTCTGGGACACGACATTGGTGAGGCAGCATTCCAGATGGCTGCTGGCATCCGGCAGGCATGCCACCCTGATGCCCACATCTCCCAAGTTAGCTGGTCCGCTCACCCAGAGCCCAGAGCACTAATCTGAGTTTCCTTTTGGCAGTCAAAGACATCCCATCCATGATGAATGATGTTAAGTGCTTGCTTTTGCTGGCAAAGGTTTATAAGAACTATAAAAAAGAAGAGGTGTTGGAGACTCTGAACAAGGTACTTGACATGTAGACTTACTCTGCCATTTCCTGATGGGGGCTGAAAACAGGGAAAGATAGGGCTGCAGGGCCGCAAGGGCCCAGACGTCTTGCTTCAGAGAGGACCCAGGCTACGTGGTCAACTTCACCTTCCGTTTATTCCCCCGTGTTTGGTCTTCCATGATAGTGGCCCAGAGCCCTCGGAGCTCGGGAACAAGCAACACACCACAAGGATGGTGGTGGTAGTGGTGACGCCAGTCACAGGCACTGAGAGCTCTGTGCTAGGCTCTGCAGGAGACCCTTCTCTTTCTTCTCGAATTTCCAGTGGTCCCTTGGGATAATCACGATGATATTCCCAACGGATACGATGCACAGAAGTTAAAATACGTGCCCAAAGTCAAGTGCAGGTATCCATGACTTAGGATTGCATAACTTTATAACAGTAGAAAAGATAGGCAGAAACAGAATTTGTTAATAATCAGTAGGAATTATGCCTCCATTTTGAGAGTTTGATCTTTTCCTGCACGAACAGCATGTGGCACTGTACCCTCTTAGGGCAGCCGGCTGCACTTCCCAGGGAGCCTCCGTCTCGAGGGTAAACAGCCGATACCCCTCTGCGGTGGCGGCGAAGCTTTCAGAGCAGCCCGCTGCAGCGCGCGTGCCGTACGTCCCCACCAGTGCTCTCCGTAGTAGGCTACCTGTAGTAAATGCTTTTTTTTTGGACTTAAAATATCTTCAGCTTGCAATGAATTTAGCAAGCGTAAAATGAACCCATTTTAAGTCAAGGAACGTCTGTACTAACAAGGGGCCTTTGGGGCAAGATCAAGTGTGCACTAGCCAGGATGGAGCTGAGACCTAAAACAGGCCAGGCCTGCCCCACCCCAGGCTGTCTCCACACTGGGCCACCCCTGGCCGTGGGCCATTCCCAGCATGCCCTCCTCCCTTTTTCTACCCAGAAAGCAACTTGTTCTTGGGGTGCATTCCACAGTTTGGGAAGAGAGCCCACTCTCTCTTCTAGCTTAAGCTCGTTTTTTCCCTCCCTGACCACCTTACTCCATTCCTACTTAACTGGGAAGCTGAGTGCTACTCATCTCCTATAAGTTGGCCCTGCAGTGGTCCTCTCCACTGGCAGCTCTTCACCTGCCATTTGTGTCAGGGGTTAGTTGGGGCTGCCTCGAATTCCCAGCAGGGCAGCGTATCCAGAACAGATACACCTATCAAAGCGCAGCCGGCTTTGGACCCCTATCTAGCATGTGCTTGATCGGCTGGCAGGCCACTGAGACATCCCGTACAGGACCTCAGGGGGATGGAGGTGGGAGGGGACACAGCTAAGGACAGCGGTGTTTGCCCGGGGGCCTTTTCCTGTGCTGCTGCCTGGGGACAGGGCCAGCCACCTTCTCTGCCCTCGGTGAATGGCCTTCCCTATGTGAAGTGAGCTGCTGGCTCTGAAGCCATCAGAGTGCGGGACTGTGAACTGGCACGTCAGGTCCGGGCTCCAATCCTCACTTTGTTGGTCTCCCAAGGCCTTGAACCTCCAGTCTCGGATACTGAAGAGGGTTCCCCTGGAGCAACCGGAAATACTGCCCTCCCAGAAGCAGCTGGCAGCCTCCATCTGCATGCTGTTCGGGGAGTTCTACTTGGCAGAGAAGGACTACGCCAAGGCGGTGCAGGCTTACAGGGACGCCCTCTCCTATGTGCCCACCGACAACAAGGTGCGTGGCCCTGGACCCGGGGCTCTCCTTCTCGCAGCCCCAGTGCTCACCCTGGGCCCTCACTCACCGCAGCCCCTGGAGAAGGTGGGAAGGCTCACCCTGGGCCCTCACTCACCACAGCCCCTGGAGAAGGCGGGAAGGCTCACTCCACTGCTGGCGTGGAGAGGAAATTGCTGAAGTCGTGTTCATCAGGTCCTCGCTGGAGGCGGAGAGCCGATGAGGGTGCAGCTGCCAGGGTTGCTCAGGCACGAAGCCCAGGCTGGGCCTCCCAGCAGGCTTGGGGTCATGGTGAAGTGTGTTTCCAGCAGAGCAGACAGTGGCTAGAGTTGGAGCAGAGCGTGAAGCGGCAGATCTATTCACTGCTTCGTACTCACCCATTTAAATGTACTTAGTGGGTGCCGGCTACTGTTCTAGGCTGCAGGACGCAGTGGGGAAAGACATGGTCCCTGCGCCCAGATTTCCCAAGGGCAAAGCGGGGCAGACAAGAACATAGACGGTTCTGATGTCGTGCCATGCGGGCCTGTCCATCACAGGGAGCGATGGGCCTTGGAAGAAGGTGCCTGGCCCAGCCGGGGCCTCCCCCGGGAATGAGGCTGGAGCTCAGGCTGGAGGACAAGTCTAAGTCAGCCAGACCCGTCATGCAGAGCGCAGTTTGGAAAACGGGGCTGTGGCTGGAGCCCTGGGGGGCAGAGGGGCTAGGCGGTTCCCGGAGGAGTCAAGACGTCCATTTAAGTCAGAGCTGACGGCGCTGGAGTGAGGGATCACTGTCAAAGGTGCCTCGGGGTCCTCCCACGATGTGAACGGTGACCTAAGTCTGCCCGCCTCGCTGCAGGTGGTGCTGGAGCTGGCACGCCTCTCCCTGTGCCAGGGGCACCTGGACCTGTGTGAGCAACACTGCACTGTCCTCCTGCAGTCAGATCAGAACCACGAGGCTGCCTCCGTGGTAAGCGGCCCCCAGGTGCCCGCCCTGCCCTCCCCAGGGGACCTGTGACCTCAGGCAGGCCGCTTCCTGGTGCCACCTCCACAGCCATAACCATAACCTGGCAGCCTTGCTGGCCCACTTCCCCAGGGCTCTCAGGCAGAGAAGCCTCATCGCGGGCACCTGTCATGGGCTCTGCCCCGAAGCAGGCAGGGTGGGCTGGCCAGCAGGGGGCAGCAGCAACCAGGGCAGGGAGGAGGTTGATTTGCTAGGGGGCAAGCTACATCCACTGTCGCTGAAGAGCCCGCCCCTGCCCTGCCCCCAGCTGCTTCCAGGGTTACCCCAAGTCAGAGGTCAGGCTCCCGCTGACAGGACAAAGGAGCCCTCCGCCATCCTCACCTTCTGGTGGGCCCTGGGGGTCCTTAGGCTTCTCGCGGGCAGCTCCCAGGCCTAGGGAGGCACCGAGGAAACCTCGTCCTACTTCCATGCGTACCACGCCCACCTCTCCCACCACCCACCAAGCTGCTTCGGGAATTCCGGCCCCCTGTGTGCTTTCTGACAGATGATGGCTGACTTGATGTTTAGAAAGCAGAACTATGAAGCAGCCATCAACCTCTACCAACAAGTTCTGGAGAAAGCGCCAGGTGAGGGGACCCGCTGGGGCTGCCCGCTAGGTTCCCATCCAGCAGGGCCGCGCTCCGGCACAGGGTGGGCCTGCTCGCCTCCTTCCTGACCGACAGGGGAGAGGAAGCCCCTTCCTCTCTGATTGTTCCCAGAGCAGCAGGAAACTGATAAAGACCCAGTGGAACGTGCTGGCCCTTCCCGAGTCCAAGGGGCCAGTTCCTGGTTCTGGGCGCTTGGCACGGGACCCAGGACAGCTTGTCTGTCCCCGGATCCCAGCGCTGAGACTCTACACAGCCCTCCTGAGGTCATGGTCCTTCAGAGCGTCCTGGAAACCCTCTCCTGCCGTGCAGCTCTCTCTCTCTCCTCCGTGCTGGGCACAGGCCAGGCGCTGGGGAGCAGAGGCTGCGTCTAGCGAGTCACTAGATTAGGATGTCCACTGTCCACTGCTGGCCCTGGGCCTGAATCCTCGTAAACAATGAACCTTTTGCAAATCACTCAGCTGCTCTCCACTCAGTGTTGCCATCTGTAATTCAGGGACAGTAAGAAAACCTACTTCATGCGGTAGCTGATATGTGGGAAAGTACCTAGAACGAGGAAGTCTGTAAGTATATGTGAGTGGTTAACTGCTAGCATTACTATTTTAAGCATTACTAGTATGCACTCAGCATTGCAGAGTGGTCCGGACATTGGAGCAGGAGCGCTCCTGCTCGGCCAGGTGGGCAGAGCCTCCCAGTCCTTCCAAGGGCCCCAGCGCCCGAGCATTCTTTCCCTGCCAAGCCACCCTGCCAGCCCTGCCTGATATAGTTGTTGACTTTCATGGGCTGGAGATTTCTGCTCTCTTACTTTAGACAATTTTTCGGTATTGGATAAATTAATCGATCTGCTACGAAGAAATGGCAAACTTGATGCAGCTCCTGCCTTCTTTCAATTGGCCAAAAAGATGTCCAGCCGCGTGCTGATGGAGCCAGGTTTTAACTACTGCCGAGGCATCTACTGCTGGTGAGTTGAGAGTGTGTCTGCGAGAGGCCCTCCCTAGGAGACGTGGGCAGGTCTTGTTCAGCCGAGAGAAGCAGAAAGATGGAGCCAGACTGGAGCCCTGCCACCCAGGCCCTCCTCCGTGTCCTCACACACGGACCCCTGTGCCCTGGGCCTGCTTCTCCGATTCTGCCTCCTGTGTGCAGGCACACTGGACAGCCCAATCAAGCCTTGATGTTCCTAAACAAAGCCCGCAAGGATGTCACTTGGGGCCAGAGGGCCAACTGCTACATGGTGCACATCTGCGTGAATCCAGACAACGAGATCGTGGGTGGAGAGGCTTTGGAGAGCCAGCTGACTAAGAGCAAGTAAGGGCCCTCGAGGGGAAGGGGCAGAGGCAGGAGCAGGGGCCAGGCCGGGGAGGGGTGCCCGTCAGCTCTGGGGAGCCCACTGGGGCTGCCTCTGAAGCCCAGAGCTCCACCACTAGGAAGGACTCGGAGCAGCAGCAGGGCCTGCGCACAGCAGAGAAGCTGCTTCGTGACTTCTACCCGCTCTCGGCCTCCGGGCATACCCAGCAGCGGCTGCTGCAGAGCCTCTGCCTGCTGGTCACCAGAGAGAAGGCCAACGTGGAGACCGCGCTAGAAGTCTTCCTCGAGATAGCTCAGACTGAGGTGCGCAGGCAGTCGGGGGGCCAGCAGACTGTGTGGTGGGTGACAGCTGCCAGGACACACTGACCCCCATGTGCCACTCTGCAGAAGGACAACATCGCTGCCTTGCTGGGCGTGGCACAGGCCTTCGTGCTACTGCAGCAGATCCCCAAGGCGCGCACACAACTGAAGCGCCTGGCCAAGGTCCCATGGACACTGGCCAAGGCCGAGGACTTGGAGAGGAGCTGGCTCTTGCTGGCTGACATCTACAGCTCAGGCGGCAAGTTTGACCTGGCCTCTGAGCTCCTGCGCCGCTGCGTGCAGCACAATAAGGTGAGGCCGCGCCTGCTCCACATGGGGGAGGGGATGGGAGAGCCCAAGACAGCCAGGAAGGTGCGCTGGCTTGAGGGACAGAGGCAAGGGGCAGTGGAAACAGACAGGAGGGGGTGGGGTAAGAGTATGTGGGCGACAGACCAGGCCTGGAACTGGGGGGCCACGGGAGACAGCTGACGGAAGGACAGAGGTGACAGAGCAGTTGTCAGCCCCGGGAGAGTCCCGGGGCTCTGTCTGACCAGAGACATATTTGCTGGATTGGCGCATGTCACTAGAGAGGTGTTATGCCAGCCAGCGTTGGGCGAGCAGGGGCATAAGGTGCACAAGCATGTTCCCAGGGCCCTGTGCAGCTCACAGCAGTCCCTTGGCCCCGTCTGCTCCCACTCCGGCTCTGGACTGTGGTGGCTTCTCCACAGCCCCATGTGCAGGGTCTCTGACAGGCTTTCCCTGCAGTCCTGCTACAAGGCCTACGAGTACCTGGGCTTCATCATGGAGAAGGAGCAGTCCTACAAGGATGCAGCCACCAACTACGAACTGGCCTGGAAGTACAGCCACCAGGCCAACCCGGCCATCGGTAAGGCACCCAGCGAGGTACCCAGGAGTGGGTGTGGCAGGAGGGGGGCACAGGACCCCACCCTGGTCTGTACCCAGGTTCCCAGGGGAACCAGAGGGGTTCTTGCCTGCTCAAGGTGCCTCTGTCTGTCATCTTGTCCCTGGTCAGGTTTTAAACTCGCTTTCAACTACTTGAAGGACAAGAAATTTGTGGAAGCCATTGAAGTCTGCCATGATGTAAGCCACCAGCAGGGGCAGGGAGGTATGGTGTCTGGGACCCCTGCCTCATGCTACAGGCCCACCCTCTCTCTGTACCAGGTCCTCAGGCAGCACCCCAGCTACCCCAAGATCACAGAAGAAATTCTGGAAAAGGCCCAAAGGTCCCTGAAGCCCTAGCTATGGCCAGAGGCGGCTTTGGCTGGTGGAAACCATTACCCTACTACAGTTTCATGGAGGGGCAGGAAATGGGTTATTGAAAAAGGAGATTAGTAAATGCATATTCTTCCATGTTTCTGTGTTGTATGTGGTTTACTTGAAACTGTGCCTCTTCTGAGGGCAACATGCGGGTCAGGCTGGGCCTGAGCTCGCTATGTAGTCCAGGCAAGCCTCAAACTCACAGCAGTCCTCCTGCCTGCCTCCTGAGTGCTGGGATTACAGGTGTGAGCCACCATGCCCAGCACTGTGGTACTGATTACTGATGGGTGTGGGTCACTACACCCAGCATTGTGGTATTTGGTTACCGGGGATCAAACTGAGACCTTGTGCTTGCAAGGTAGGTGCTGGAACCACTGAGCTAAATCCCCAGCCCTAGAGCTTTCTATTTTCAAGGCCCAAGAAGTCATTTGCTCTGAGGAAGGCACCAACTGGCTTGGCTTCTGCTGGGCTCCTTGTGTGTATTTCTTTGCTTTTTTGAGACAGGCTGGTTTCAAATTCACTAGGAAGCCCAGGCTGGCCTCTGACTCTCCAGTCTTCTTGCCTCAGCCTCCTGAGTGTAGGATTACAGGTGTGACACTACCTGCAGTTCCTCTGTTACTCCTAACAGCCCCACTTTGGCGCAGACTCTTACAGGAGTAGAGAGGAGCTTTTGTAAAAGTCATCGGCCACCTACTCCATCCTACAGGAAGTCTTTTTCATGCTTAAGGGACCAGACCTAACAGTTCTGGTTCAGACCAATGTTCATCACACCTGGCAGGAGGGCGACAGGTCACCTCTGTGCCCCAGCACCACTCCCGCTGCTTTACAGGGTGCTAGTCACGGGCCTCTCCACCATCAGAACGCTGGACTGGGGGTGAGGGGACTTCAGGTCTTCCCCCAAGTGACCATCCAGTGACCAACACCAAACTCCTGAATTCATAGGTAGATGCACAGAGCCTGACTATTGAAGAAAAATACTTAGTGTGAGTAGAACGCAGATACGGTAGCGCGAGTTGTCCAGTGACTGCGGTTTGGAACAATGAACAGATGTCCCTTTGAGACAGGCCGCGTGAGCCTTGTCTTTGCTATATACTGCCAATCACGTGCATGCCTCGTGCTATGAGCTGGTGATCTGGAATGCTTTCCCCAGGTGACTGCCATCTTACCGGTCTCCCTATGATCTGCAGTACAACCCAGTTCTGTCGAGACAGGTTGAGAAGCCGTCTGTGTGAAAGGATCGTGCATGCACGTGTTCACTGCTCTAAAGCCCAAGTTGTTGCTAATCGAAACAAATAGTAACAACTCCAAGAACTGACCCTGGGGCCCCAGCAGCTGAGTCTGGGCTGAGGAGACGACGCCCCCCCAAGTCAGCAGCTTCCTTCAGTCCAGTCTGGCTGGGTCCACGCACTTGGAACCTGAAGGGGCTTCTGGCCAGGTGACTCAACAGCTGAGGGCTGCCCTGAGGATAGGAGGGCCAACTCCCCAGACCCTCGGGTCACACCTGCCGAGCAGCCTCTGCAGAGGGATCTCCCTGCCCGGACAACCGAGCAGACCTGGGACCTGCCGTGAAGAAGGCCAGGCTGTCTCCAGGGTCAGCTGCCAACCACAGCCCGAGTCCTCTCTCGACCACTATGGTCACAGGGTCCTGCCCATGCTTGTGCAGAGGCAGGAGACAAACACCTAAGGGGTGACAGGACCGGTGGTTAAAAAGAGAAAGGAGACTTAAAGATGAAGACCAGCCGCACACGTGGACACCAGGTGCTCTCCCTCCCAGGTGCTTTGCCTATGTGATTCGGCGAGTCCAGGATCCACGCCGAGGGAACCCAGGCACAGGCTGGCAATGCGCAGGTCACCTCCCCAGGCAGAAGGGCCGGGCTGCAGCCGTGCCCTCGGGTACACCCAGGACAGACTATCAGAAGCGCAGGACGGAAGCGCGGAAAGGGTCTCCCCTGCTGGTCCCTGCTCAGCACCTTCACCAATTAGCACTCCTTGAGAGGAAGGCCAGGCTGCCTCAGACTTCCAGACCAGGGTTCAGCAGGGCAGGCTGCAGCCTGCTGCTGGGACCACAGCCCACCTGTGCTTCGGTGACAGGTCAGACAGGTCTGGCTGGTGCAGCCCGGGGAGCTTTGCAGCTTCCTGTGCTCCAGTCCTCAGGGACCACAGCTGCGGAGCGATTGCCACATCCCACTGCCCTGCCCTGCCCTGTTTACAGAAAGGAGGGTGCCCTTACTCACCCCAAGCAGACAGCCCCATCTCAGAAGGGCATCCTGCACTGCCTGCTGCTACCCCGGGTGACCACTGGATAGGAACAGGTTAATCCAGAGAAAGCCACTCCATCTGCCCAGCCAGCCTCTCCGCAGCTTCCTGCCTCCAAGCCGCCTGGCCTGCCTGGCCGGGGCCCAACTGCCGGGTGCCCCTCCCACCGCACAACACAGCCTGTGTCCACGCTGCCCTGCACCGTCCTCCCCACCGGCCTCCTACCGGGATGTGCCTGTGCTCCCCATCCTACTGAGGCAGACCACACTGTTAAAAATAGAGCCTCTTTATTGGTACCTGTCAAGTCAGGTACAATGTGTTCCCACAAACACACAGGCTGGCAAGGCCTCCTAGGCAAGGAGCAGGCCCAGAGCCTGGGTTTCTTGGCACAGACACAGAGAAATGAATAAATTATAGTTCTGACACTTAGGGACAATATAAAAATTGATGCAAAATTCAGTATCTGCAAACAAAGAGCATGAAAGCCTTAAGGAGAAGCCCTCACCAACTGGTCTGGCACCCAGAAAACCTGAGACGTAGCCGGGGGCATGTTTCAGCCTGAGGCGAGCCCCTTACTCTCCGGGGGTCCCTGACTTCCACCTCCTGCAGACTGGGCTGTGAATAAAGTCTGTGGCCTTTGGAGAGGGGAGATGAAGCAGAGGGCAGGAAGCACAGAGCTGCATAGGGCAGAGGAGGTTTTGGTCACAACTGGTCAGCCTGTCCCGCCTGCTCAGCCATCCAGGAGCCAGGCAGCAGCCAGAGGAGCCCTCAAGTCCGCCACTGTTCTACATCAAAGCCCAGGCACAGCGGGGCAGTGCAGGGCAAAAGGGACCTCCCCCCTGCACTGCCTACCAGCCAGGGAAGCCTCCAAATAAATTATAGGAATAAATTAGTCTTCACAGTCCAGAGGATCAGCCAACCATGGGTCGAGAGCTCAGAGCAAAACACGACACCATTGGTGGCTGACGTTAGCCCTGTCTCACCGCCTTTGGGCTGGAACACCTAGACCCACGAAGGGCCTGCAAAGCTCCAGCAGGAGCTGCATGGCACACACTGTGAAGGCGGAAGACGCTGTGGGGGCAGGCGGCTCAGTGGTGAAGCCCCCTCCCACCCTCTTCAGCACGTAAGAGTCAATAAAAATAAATAAATAAATTCAGTGTGTGGAAAACCAGGAGTGCCTGAGGCTGGGCCAGCCAATGGGAGACTGTTACACACAGACCTCGGGAGCCCCAAATCTCACAAGCAGCACTGAGGCTCCCGGGACGGGGGAAAGGCACGCTCGTCCTCACACCACCACAGGCTCCAGAGATGCCGGGGCAGCGTCCTCGAACTGGCTGTCCATGAAGGGCGCCAGGCCCTCGGCCGCTGGCTCAGACAAGCCCATTAGGGACTCCAGGAAGCACGTGCTGGCATCTGCAGGCGGAGAGAGGCCAGGCACGGGGCAGTGCACGGCCTCAAGCCTGTCTAGGCTGCCAGACACTGTCTGGGAAGTGTAGTGCGGCCCCAGACTATAATCTGGCAAAGCCTGGAGCAGCTCGAAGGAGTCACAGGAAGACAAGGTGAGGTCCACTGAGCTACTCTGGCCAGCGTCCACACTGGGTGGCACCGAGGTGCCAGGGAGACTGCCTTCTCTGCACCCCTCAAGGCCACTGTTTAGGAAGCAGCTGGCATCAAGGTTAGCATTCTCATCCAGGATGCCAGACACGAGGTTGGAGCCAGAGTAGCTGTGGGCCCAGCTGGCCAGCCCAGCAGGGTCTACAGTACCAAAGATGTCAGCCGGGTAGAAGCAGCTGAGGTTGTCCAGGCTCCCCACAACGGCTTCATCCTCTTCCTCCTCCTCCCCGCCGAGTTCGGAGTCACTGAAACTCAAGATCTGCGCAAGGCTGTCATCATCCATGCCAGACTGGAAGCCAGGGCCAGGAGGGTCTGAGCAGCCGGGGAGGCCCGAGGCCCCAGCGGGGCCCGACAGAGAAGAGGCGGTGGAGGAGTCGGTCATGTCGCTGCTGCAGCTGTTGTCCCCCAGCTCGCTGCTCACAGGCGGGGCCAGTGCGAAGGTAGAAACCAGGGCCTGCTCTCCAGGGCCGGGCGGGCTGCCCTGTGCAGGGGCCTCCAGCTGCCCGAGGCTCTCCACACCCTGCTCCAGCTGCAGGCGGGTGAGCGTGTGCATGGAGTGGGTCTGCACACGGGCCTGATTGAATTCCACGCGGCCCTCGGGGTTCCCGCAGCCCTCCTTGCAGCAGCCGCAGGGGAAGGCGGTGTGGTCCATCTGCAGAGAAAGTGCAGGCCAAAGTGAGGGCTCTGGAGTGCAACCGCCCAGCGGGCTCCAGCTCCCCACTCAAGCCCTCTGGCCACCGCACCTGGCACTTGATGCCTGCCAGGCTGCAGCTGCAGGTCTCGGGGTCACAGACCCTGTCACAGTGACAACCACAGTCCTCCCGGGACTGCCGCAGCGCCTTCAGCTCCCGCTTCTCCTCACGGTCAATCCTTCGCACGCCCGAGGCCCGCAGCAGAGCCCGCCGCTGCCGCGCTGGATAGGGCTGCAGGGAGTTCACCTCCTCCAGCCTGCCACTTGCCACTGCGGCTGCCAAGTCCTCCTCCACCGAAGCATCATCGATGGCGTCCACTGTGAGAGACTGGCCAGCCTCGGCCTCGGGCAGCCCGGCTGCCGAGAGCTGCACCATGGGAAAGGGGTGTGAGAAACAGACATGGAACCGACTGTCCCCAGTGTCCACAGCTAGACACTGCCCTCATAGCACCTGCAAAGCCGCATCCTCTGGTGTCACAGCCCATAGGATGGACAAACCCTCCCCTAACACGACAGCTCTGGGATTCAGGCTCCGCGCCCCAGGCGCAGTGATGGGAACTCCAGACACTGCGGCTTCACGTCCCCACACCCAGCTGGCACCCAGCTAGGACTCTAGGCTGCTGTGGGAAGAGCTCTCTCTCCCTACCTTCCTGCGCAGCGCCTCCAGCTTCTCTTCCTTCAAGCGCTGACGGAGCTTCTCTCGGCGCACCCGGGCTTGCTCCTGGGTAAACTCAGCCAAGGAGAAGCGGTGGCAGGCACTGTGGCGAGGGGCCATGCCCAGAGTACAGCCACCACGGCTGGGCACGCCGGTGAAGCCCTGGCACCTCGGGAAGTAGAAGACGGTGATGCCGTCGAAGACCACGCGGCCTGAGCGCGCCCGAGGAGCCCGCTTCAGGATGGGCAGTGCTGGAAGGAAACGGACAAGGTTAGTCAGGCTCCGGGAGACCACAGAGGCTCTGAAGGGAGAGCTCCACAGAGGCTCTGAAGAGAGCTCCTCTGAACTCGGGCCAGCCTGGTGGGCGAGGTCAGCCCGCAAGCTGAACGCCAGACCTCAGGTACCACGCTTGTGGCCATGTCCCAGCCCAAATAACAGGTGAGACCGCACATTCTCACAGCGTTATCAGCCATTTGGGTCCCTCATATAGCTTTCGACAGGTTTTACTAATTATCTTTACTATGATATCAGAGACAATAATCATCTGTTGAAACTCTCTCTGTGAGCAATAATTTTTGCCTTTCACTTT
>PVIR01031093.1:0-12690 GCA_004026965.1 Petromus typicus | reverse complement strand
CCTTATACCAGAGAAAAGATGCGATATGTACCTATCTGTGCCCTATTTATTTCACTTATGAGGATATCCTCAAGGTATGTCCATTTAAGTAGAAATGATGCAAACTTATCATTTTTATGGCAGAGTAGTACTCCAATCTATATAAGTATTATTTTTAAAATGGTATTTTTTAAAAAATAATTTTATCAATGCGGTTTAAATTTGAATGATTGGGTAGTTTTCTAGCAGCTAATCTTTGTGGAAGTATCACTGCTAGTGCTTAACTACAGTTAACAACTGATTGTTCATAACCATGAATAAGATCTACGCTAATAGAATGGCATCATTTGTAGCCTCTTCAGGTGATTCTGCAGAAGAGAAAAACACTGAACAGGAAGGTTATCACAAAAATAGGATGAAGCAGGAAAGAGGAAAACAGCCTTTTCTTCTGTTTTTCTCAATCTGGTAAAACATTCATGGTATTTTTTGTATGAGCTTTTAAAAATTCTCTAAATCTCATTTTTAATTCAGGTTACCATGCGCCTTTTGAAGTGTAACTAATGACAGACTGAAGTGATATTTTCAGAAAGTGCTGGTAGAATTGTGAAATATAGTAGCTCGGTATCACTGCTGGGGACATCAGCTGAAGTCCCAGAGTCTGCCTAAATCGAAAGCAGAGACACAAGGCTGACTCATGCGCGCTCTATCTCTCTCTCTCTCTAGCTCTCTCTCTCTCTCTCTCTCTCTCTCTCTCTCGCGCGCACACACACACACACACACACACACACAATTTTCCTCGTTTTTTTTGTTCTTTGTTAGGATCATGAAAATAGACTAATTCTTAATTATTTTTTCTCTTCTTTGTCTTATTTGCAAAAAGCTGATTATTTGCAGATAAAAGATCTTAATTATAGGTAGTCAGGTCACATTTTGATTTTTAATGAAACAGCTTTAAGGATACATTTCCTTTGCTAGTAATGTCACTCCTTTTCTAAGGTATAGATTGCTTTATTAGTTTCATCATGATTTAGAGGTAGGCAGAGATATGTTAAGGAATTAGAAAGGATAATAAAACTACAGATTCTTTTTCATATAATAATTTATATTACACTCCTAATTTGTTAAAATTAGTAAGAGCAAGGTAGGGTGTTAGAGTTTATCTGATATATATTATGGCACAAGTTCAATATATTATAAAGAAATGTATTGAAATATTACTTATAATTGGAAGAACATTTTATAAGACCTTATGCAGTTTTTAAGTTTTTGTTTGTTTGATTGTTTCTTGTACCAGGGGTCAAACTCAGGCCCTTGTGCTTCCAAGGTAGGCGCAGCACCACTTACGCTAAATCCCTGGCCTGCAATTTTAACTTTTGATTAGTATTGAGTAGGTTCTCTAACAATAGATAATTTTGGTGTTTAATTAAATTACATAGATATATATTTGTTGCTACAGTATATGTATATAAAATTGTAATATATATAGTGAGGAAAATGGAAGCTATGATGGGTATAATGTTATATTTTTCATGTAAAAATACACATATACACAAATAGGCATAAATTTATATTTTTCTGGAAGGATACATGAAGTTGTAAAAGTAGAAGGTTATGTCTTCTCTGATGGGAGGATCAAATCATTGTCTATTTCTTTTTGTTAGAGTTTGGAACTTTAACTTTGTATGTGCAGAAACTTGCAGTAACAACTTATGAGTATATTTATGAGAGAATATTATATATCAAATCAAATCAATTATGCACGTTTCAAATTAATGATGAAAATTAGCATATTGTAGTTATTACATTATTGTCTACATTTCAATCAAAACATCAAAGATAGGGCCAGGGATTTAGCTCAGTGGTTCCGGTTCCTGTCTTGGAAGCGCAAGGACCCAGGTTCGATCCCCGGTATCCACATACCATACTGGGCGTGGAGACTCACGCCCAGCAGCAACCAGTACCACATACCACAGTACCTGGCATGGTGGCTCATGCCTGTAATCCCAGCGCTTGGGAGGCAGAGGCAGGAGGATTGCTGTAATGTGAGTTTGAGGCTGAGCTCAGGGCCAGCCTGAACCACAAAGTGAGACCCTGTCTCAAAAAATCTAAACAAACAAACAAACAAACAAATTAAAGATATTTCCAACATCATTTTCTCTCATAAACTGGAGAAATTTAGCAAACAAGCATAGGTATAATATTGTTTGTACTTGTTATGATTTGTATCTAAAATGTGTGATGCGGCTTCTGAGTAGTGATTAGATTCTCAGAGAAGGGTACTGTGCAGAAGGGACTGGTTCATTCATTAACTGATTGGCTGTTCTCTGCCACCCTCTCCCAGCATGCTGTTTCTGCATTAGATCCAGACAACCATAGACTGAACCCCCTAAAACCATGAGCCAAGTAAAAGTCTCCTTTAAATGGTGGGTTTCTATTAGTTTGTTCCTGCAACAGGAAAGTAAAGGGGATAGTATAGGATAAAACTATGCCTGGACCTTACTGGAAGATGCACTAACAAGATGAAATGCTGAAAGTTTTCATGCATGACAAGCTTTTGCTGTTCCATATATCTAATTGGTGTATGTGAGAGATGAGAATTCTCTATAGAGCCTGAACATTTAATTTAATCTAGATAATATCAAATGTTTAACTCCCATGATAAAAATATTTCACTGTATGTTCCATGCAACCTCATTTTCTTGAAAACAGGAATTGTGAATATTTTATACTCTTATATTTGACCCCACCACAGATTTTGACAGGCAGATTGATGATGGGATCATTAAATTTAAAGAGGAAATTATTTTAATATAATTGGGAAATACATATTCTAATTTATCTACATTTTCTAATTTATTTCAACATGTTAAGCAAACAATACAGAAAAATATTAGAACCTTTGCTAGAAGACTATATATGAAAATTAATAATAGAGAAAAATACTAAATTACCAAAGATAAAAATGTTTTATTTGAATTTTGGGTAAGAATGAAGCTAAAATTTCAAAAAGATCTCTTATCTTCTAACTATCAAAAATGTAATTGTAATTGTGCTTATTCTTAGCACAAAAGAGATTCAATTTTTATGATTTCTTTGTGTATTTTCAGAAAAAATTAATTGCATAAAGGAATGGTTTTAAATTTACACTTAAGCTTTTGAGCACTTATTTTTTAAAAAAAACTTACTTTAAACATTTTTATGGAGCTGTAGTTCTCATGCTGTGTAGTTCACCCTTTTATAGGGTACAGTTTAGTAGTGTTCAGTGTTGTTCACAGGTCCTACAACAATCGCCACCAACTAATTCCAGAATGGCCAGTTGTTAACAAAATAAACTGCATGCATACCCATTAGCAGTCCCCTCTTGTCATCTTTTCTGGGAAGTTAGTTTATATAAAACAAACCAATTTTTTTTTAATATAGAAAAAAGAAACCTAAAGAAATCCCCAATTTCCTTTCTTAATTTTATAGATAGTTAAACCAGCTTCTCTAAATACCCTCACAAGTATTTTTTTTTTATTTGTCATATGTTTTTTTGTTTGTTTTTGTCAGCTGATTTTTCTTTTTTTTAAGCAGAGATCACACTCAGGATCTTGTGCCTGGCAAGGCAGGCGGTAGAACCACTGAGCTGCATCCCCAGCCTACAAGCTCATTATTTATCAGCAGCTATGTGTTTGATTTCCCACCTTTCTATGCTATTTTCACTGACTTCAACGAAATCCTAAGTTTTAGAAATGGAATTTCACTTTTAGTTGAATATTTATCCTACAAAACATATGCAATATAATATTTACAATACTCATAATACAAAAACAAGTACAAAAGAATTGAAAATATAATATACCTATCTATGTCTGTATTCACTACTTTTTTTACTTGTCTGTGCTGATATTAAGTAGGGAAGTATTGCAGTCGACTGAACGGCATGTATATTTGTGTGCAACTGGTTCAGTAGTGTGTATGATTGCATGGTGACACTCCTGCTGCCTTCACCATCTTCCTATTTCAGAGACTTGAGCAAAGAAAACCAGATAAAGAGCTACTTTGCAGACTACTTAGAATTCCCTGCATTTTTCCTTCTCACAAGCAATGAATTATACTTAGAATTTCCATTTGTGTAAATGATAATTGAGAATATAGCATAATAAAAATTAATTATATTGGTTGCAGATGTTTCTCGATCTCTGGCATCATAAATGTTAGTGAGATTGAAATGGTAACTGATTTAAATGTTGTTCAGTTTTGTTTCTTCTTTTTTTCCACACCTGCTTCTGTAACATGCACCACAAACACTAGACAGAGACTTCTCTCTGTAAAGGCGAAACTTATCTCATGTGTCAACTTTGAGCTCCTGAATCTTGACTGGAATTTTGTTTCTTTTTATCCCTCATTTTTCCTTAACATGATCTCATTTTTTTTTCTCACTAAGCTCAGAGAAATCTCTTATCTAAGTAGATAAAGAGAAAGAATGCTTCTCTCCAGCTTGGCCCTCTTCCTGAGTTGTCACATTTAGCACTTGCCTGATTCATTCAGCACCTGCCTGCTGATAACATTCTACACATGCTGGAGCTGTGGGGAGGATCTGAAGGTTCAGCAGTGAACAAGACGGGTTTGGTCACTCTGCTTGTTGAATGGCTGCATTAGAAGAGGAACGGGTACTTGGAAATTCATCACTTCAAGATTTTGGGACCCAGATTGTGTCCAGTTCTAGTAATAACAAGACAGAAGGAGTTTCACTCTGTATATATGAACAGTGTTTCTACATTGGAATCAGTGTCCTCTGAGAGGTAAGGCTCCAGACATCAGCACAGCCTCTGTGTCTCCTTTAGTCTACACCTGTATGGTTCAAGTATGGTACCTAGTGGATGAACTCTTGAGACAGTCTTGCCATTCTGAATGGTGAATTCCCAGTTAGTGTCTGAGCTACTGAAGTTCACTTTTTAGGCTAAATGTACCTTTAGCTCTCTCTAAAAGTATCAATTTATAAAGATCATTGAAAACATTCCAGAAGCCCTATCTCTGAATTTGCAATGATTACTTCTATGGTTGTTCCTTAAGTCTTGAGATTTGTCTATGTTCGTTTCTTTTTAACAGTCTGGATCGCTGGGGTTTAGTGATGGGTAGAAAATATATTTGTAGAATAGTTTCCATTAGTCAGGATTGCTTTGCATTTTTTATTGTTATATTACACAGTCAGGTAATGTGTTCAACAGCAGGGGCCTTGGCTTTTACTGTACAACGCCCTGCTCACTCATGTGTAGGCTACACTTCCATGCTGCTTTGCAGCCTTGAGAGAATTTTGTGAAACTTATTTATGAAATATTTCTGTTCTAGTTCATCTCACACTTTCCCAGATTTTCTACATTTAGGTGTTTCTGCATTCTATTTATATTAGAAAACATGCCTTTGTCTTCTTTGAATAGGGTTTTCCAGTTGACTAGTCTGTACAGCAGACACAAATCTTGTCAAAGCACTGGTGTAGTATTTGTGGTTCTCTAATAATACTAAGCCACTTCATGCTTTAATGGCATTTCTATGCTTCTTTTTGCTTAAATAATATTATCCTGTTGCCTCCTTCCTAGTTATTTAGCAGTTTCTAACAATTTCCTTTAGGTAACTGTGGTAGTTACTTTCCTCTTATTGCTGAAGCAAAATACCTGACACCCAAAGTTAAAAGGAAAGGTGTTATTTGACATATAGTTCATAGACATTTTGGTCCATAAGCATCTGGTTCTGAGGAAGGGATGGTGAACAAGCTCTAAAGAGGAGAAACAGGGTGGTACACACAAGATAGGCAGGCAACAACAGAGAGCTTCCATTCATGGTGGTCGGAGTCAGCAAAAAGCAACAAGCCAGTTCATGGCGCCCATGGCCACACCGTAGCAGCAGCAACAAGGGACAGAGAGTTCTCTGTGTCTTTCTGCTTCTATTATCCCATCCAGACCACTGGCATTAGAGCAGTGCTCAGCCTGTCACATAGAGCGGATTAGTGACCACACACCCTGAATCCCAGATTCAGCTTCCTCTGACCGTAGGAGGCTTTGCAGGGACATCGAGACTCAAAGCATATTTGAAGTCCTGAGTGATGCTTCAGAGTTGAGAGTAATGTCACACACTTTCATTCCTTTACTGGTCTCAGATTGTGTGTCCTAGAGAGGCCACTGGTGAGTGGGCTTCTGGGATTTTGTTTGCTGTTTTTTTTTTCTAAAGCCATGTGAAAAGGAGCAAATTCTCTACTGGGATCTTTTGGCAGCAGTTTTCCTCAGATTATTGCATTTTTACACAGTGGGTAATCTTAACTAAAGCATTGTCTTGTTATAGCACTAATAAATCTTATTGAAATAATATATCTCTGCATGTATGTTAGGGAGACACTAATACCTTTTAAGCCATGAAATAAATATTCAACATCATTTTTATTCATTTTATCCTGGAGCCTACAATAGCATTTGGAATGTTAATAAAATGAAATAAACAATTACTCTGTGTAAAGATATGAATCACACAAAACAGGAAACAGACACCTCAGAGATTTTTAGTGAACTGGTTGATAAACTCACTGTAGCATAATATTTGAAGAACTTTTCTCCCCAGAAAACTGCTAGGAAGGGGCACTATGTGCATTTGAATATAATTAAAGGGAAAAAATTCTGAATTAAATTTAGTTAAACCAATGACCTCTTTCACACATGCAATTATCTTCTCAAATTGACTGTTGGAACATGTAAATTGAGGAAAGAATGTTCAAAAGATTTGAATTATTGATCATTTTCAGGCCTATTTGAAGGTTGCTTTAAGGTTGCACAGCATGAGTGGAGCACTATCTTGAGTCATATGCTTTCCATTTGCTGAATACCAGCTTGTGATGTTTGCTTAGTACATAGAAATTCTAATCCCATGTTGTACCCTATATGCTATAATTATCTTTTATGTTTTAACAATTCACATGTACCTTAATAAAAGAATGAAAAGAATGTCATTTAAGAGCATTACTAATTTGGACTATATATAGTTTTGAGTGATAAATGGGAAAGTATTTCTTTTTTGCAGTAACCTAGTTTATATAACACATTCTTGCTTGAGTTGAGAGATATTTCTTTACTCAGATTCTCTTGTATGATTTTGAAAGTCTTTTATGTCAAATTAATTTTTTAAAATATTTTTGAGAATTTGCTGTTAACGTGCTAGTTCTCCATTATATAATAGGATACTGTGCATTGGCCTTAGCTTGTCAGTTTACATAATCTAAAGATATTTATTTATCAACTGTTGCAATGGAATGGTTTATGTACAACTCTGAACTTCTTTCTTAACTTCTCTGTTTCAGTCTGTACTATGCATTTCTGTCAGGTAGATCTTCCTAAATTGCTACGGTCATGTCAGTCCTACTCAGAGACCTCTGGGAGCTTCCTAGTGATATTACATTAAATTTCACTTTGTTGTGTCATGCACGTTCTTTGACCTCAAAAGGTCCAGCGTCTACACTTAACATGGTGACTCACCTGTCCTCACACCACAATCCACAGTAACGAAACTGCATTAGTTGTGTTGTGCAGACTCTTACTCCCTAGTAAATCCAGGCATGCACATGCAAACACACACACACACACACACACACACACACACACACACACGTATTTCTATAAGCCTTTTCTTCATGGAACACTATCTCTTGCATCATTTCTTCACGTTCAAATTCAGCTGATCCTTAAGTGTCCGCTTGAAAAAGCTCTTCTGCAAGAAGCATCTTCTGATTCCTTTACTCAACAAATACTTGTTTGCTAGGTTAGCCAAGAGTACTGTTGATAAAAAGACCATGGTCAGCGAAAAGGCAAAAGCGATATTAACTGATTTGGAGGTAGACCATAAAAGAACAATACACATCTAAATATTAGCTGATGTTAAGTGATCTGAAGGGCAATATCAAAAGGATGCTATGAAGTTCAGAGTTTGAGGTGAGGCTGGAATTTGATTAAAGGTGCTCGGGAGGACATTTTCTTAGAAAACGATGTATTTTTACAGAGATCTGGGAGAGAGCACAAGTCAGGAGGAGAAGACTAGGGATGGAGGGCTAAGCAAGTTCACACTGGTCCAGACGCAGGCAAGTATGTCTACAAAATAGCCACGGTGTGTGTGTGTGTGGTTGAAGAGTCACAGATGAGCAGAGAACCCAGAACTCGCAGCGGAGCGCATCCTGAGGGCCAGTCCAAGACTGCAGCTCTCACTGAACAAGAGCCTAAGCCAGGCAAGGTGTGAGCAGAGCCACGATGGGACACAGGTTCTGTTCCAGCTTATGTTTCTGGCTTCTGCCTCTGAGCGGACTGTGAGGCCACTGAGGACAGTGCGAGGCCACAGAAGGGGGCGCTGGTGACAGTCTGCTCAGGATGGAATTTGGATTCCGCTGTGGAACATGACTAGATCCGAGACTTGTTTTTCAAATTGAACAAATAATGGACATTATTTTGGTAAATCTCTATTTTTGAAACAATATATTTTAAAAAAAAATTAATGCCTGTGCCAGGTTCTTGACTGTGCCCTCCATTTCCACTGTCGATGTTTAAACCTCACAGACACCTTATATCAAGTACTGGAGTTATAAGGAAATAGTATAAGGATAAAAATAGTATATGAATCTATTCTCCTGTATTAGAAAAATGATGGGGAATAAAAACATTAGAACCTTAACAATGGGAGAATAATGAGTATTATTAGATTTTATATTTATCTGCATCTGTTTCAAGAACAGATATTATTTCTCATTTATTTATTTTTAAATTCCTACCCATCAATAATTGTATTACTTTTATGATCTAGTAAACATTGAATATAAAAGTTTTGAATTTTGACTCCATTTACTTGACTTTACTATGTTATATCTGATAAGAATAAGATTTATAGTTTGACTTGGTTTCAAATTCTATCACCTTTGAACAAATTTAACTTCTTCAAACCTCAGTGTGTTCATCCTCAATAATCTAAAGCATGGTTTATTTTTAATAAAATGGAGTATTATTCAGCCATAAAGAATGATAAAATAGAGACATTTAGAGCTGAATGGAGGTTTTCTTTTTTAGTGATGATAGCATCCAAAAATGTCCTTCTGTCTAAAGCACTTTCTCCCCATATGGTCTCTTCATGTTCAAAATATCAAAAAGGCAAATAGTTTAATACAAAGGAAGAAACACAGTGCTTTACATGAAATGTATTCTAGTCCAAAAGTGAAAATATAACAGTGGAAACATGGAATCTGCTAGAGAAAGGAGAATTTTGTAATTCTCTAGGAAACACTGTATCAATATGATTCTGGAAACACTTATTCCATATTATATGAAGAAATTCTATCATGTGATTACAATTATGAGAAATACAGCCATCCTGATAATATTCGTCAAATTCTTCAAGTGTGTTCCACATCTGTGGGATCAGAGGCAAACAGGTAATGGGAGATATCAGAGCTCACAGTGACTTTGCTGTCACTTTTTGGAACCTGACATTCAACAAGCTGTGTCTGTGTGGACTTACAGGCTGGGGGACATTGGAGTCCACTTCTGCTTTCCCTCAGGTGTTAGTTAAGGTCATACTTTTTATCCTGAACCAAACGGAAATAAATTATTGTTAGAAACCTGAAATTACAAAACCTTCTACACAGTAATAGAAATCAAAGCTTTATTTTTATGCATTTCTATACAGCAAGCAAATCCTTGTTTGAGGCTGTGTTCCCTCCCACAAATTGTTTTCACAATGACCTTTATTATATGACATTATACTTGAATTAGTATCTCTGAAGGAGCTACATACAGAAGAGATGAGGACGCTGGGGAGACAGGGTCATGTGGAGTCTTCATAAAAAATTAAATGCCCTCAGCATGTGCAAAAGTAGGTCATTTCATTTTTAATTAAATTTATACATCATAGTCACTGATTAACCTGCATTTGGATATTGGGTAAGTTTGAGTTTTCTTTATGGTCAAAATTATCTTATAATCACATACAATGTATAGGACAAAAAAATCAACATCAAAGATTATCCAGGAAGATTATTTCTCAAATCTTATTACCCCTTGTCCTGTATTTTATGATTTCTCACCTTTGTCAGCAGTAGCTCCAGGATTCTCTATGTAGATAATCAATTTTTATTTTTGGTTTCTTGTAACAGTAAAAAGTGCAAAAAATCTCAAATCTCAAATCTCAAATACAGGGAGGTCACCTTAGGATCTGTGACTTAATCCCTGGGTGCTAGAATTTCAAGGGAGAGCATTTGAAGACTGGAACAGAGAACTTCACCTTTGTAAAAGTTTAAGAAGGCTGAGTAGAAAAGAAGAAAAACATTACCACTCTGTCAAGTGCAAATGACATGACTGCAGGCATAGCTCTCCTAATGCAAAACCACAGGACAGCAACTTGAGGTGCATTTGATCGTTCCCAGAAAGAGGAGACAGAAAGACCTCTATGGAGGATGGAGGACATTTGCAAACATTATTCTGAAGGTCTACAAAGGACATTCTGTGGACCCTATGAAATATTAACTGCACCTTCAGGTATCAGAGCCCATTGCAAAACTGACAATACAATTGTTGTGGATGGTAGAATTAAAGTCATATTTCACATATACCATCACTAAGAAAGTATTAAGCATCATGTTCGTTCATCTGTCAGGAAGATTGATACTTTGGCCAATTTAAGTCGTGATGTGTAGTTATTTATGCTTCATATTTCTCAAAGCTCCAAGATATCATTCTGTGGTAATTAAATTAATATTTCTTCATTTTACATAAATATAAGTGATTTCAGCATGGGGTGGGTTCTCTAAATATCTCCAGAGATATTTGATATTTACTTACACCAAATTGCTATTTCAAATTTGGCAAACTGATAATTGTTAGATCTGTGGTGTCCCCGATCAGATATTGAAATCGTTCTCTGAGGCTTGATAATGGATTTGTGATTTAGATTTTAAAGATTTTGCAAGGTGAACCATAATGGTCCTGCCCTAAAACAGCACAAGGTGAAAATATGAGACATTACGATAGTCTTATAAATCATCCAATGTCTAATCTCCCTTTGTTTTCATAGAGCAACATATTTCTTCTTGTTGCTGAAAATGATGCATCAGCATAAAAGCCCCTTGAGAGAGAGAAATATATATTGATCACTATAAGTGCTTTTCCATAATGCTTTGAATTACTGAAGTTGACCCTAACCTGTGTTCTATTTCCAACCATAGACTGCTTTTGTGTGTTATTTATTGATTTAGAGCTTAATAGATGCAAAAATAAATTTCACTCAGAGAAACACATGTAAAACCTGGTCTTATTATTTGAACGTGTTTGTAGCATTAAAAAAACACCACAGATATTATATTGGATATAGAAGATAACAGATTGCCCAGCATAATTGTTTTATGGTCCAACTATGTGCTGAAAGTTATGCATGCCTAATATCTATACAATGATTAGGTATAACCTGTTTGTAAGTGTGTAAGGAAATACATTTAATAGGTGAGGTTGTTTGTGTGATAATCCAAATCCTAGTTGTTCTCAGGTGTGCTGTATTTGCAGCTCACAATTGGCATTTGATAAATGGTGATATTAGCCTTTGCCAAACTCCGTGAAGAGCATCTATGAACAGTCCACACAGTTTTCAAGGAGTTGCTATTAAGATTGAAGTAACATGTAGGCACATCTGGCAGTGGCAGGTATGTCTTCTCTGTTAGTTTCTCCCATTAAGAAAGGGAAACTGAAATTCTGTCATGAGATGGTCTCGTGAAGAGCTAGTGTGTATTTGAGCACTGGAACCTTGTCTCCCTCACACGCATTTATGATCTGGATCAAATGAAGGCTACCAGCTTGGGCTGCTGAAAAGACACCTTGCTTTATGATTCAGAGGTTTCCACTTGCTAATTCTAAACTGGTCTTATTTTAATATCTTGAACTTCAGAATAAAAGGTTGCAGGAGATTTCCTGTGGATTTGTGCAAAACTGAATGTAATATGACCCAATGTTTGAACTTAACTTAAAATTTAGAGACATACTTTGCCAGATTCAAGGACCATTGAAATGCTTTGTTATACTTGTATATTGTTATTTCACTCTTCGTTGCCACAACTTATGGTATATATCTCAGCAGAAAAACCAAAAATGATGAAGAGTTTTATATAACTCTGAGACATACGTACAGTTAAAAATACATCTTAAATAATTTATAATTCACGTGCAAAATTCAATGTTTAGGAAAATCATATGTATTTTTGACTCCCTAGACATACATACATACATACATATATATATATATATATATATGTGTGTGTGTGTGTGTGTGTGTGTGTGTGTGTGTGTATTTATATAGTTGTAAGCTAACTTGGGAATACATAGAATAGAATATAGAATATAATGCTTTCAGATCCAAAGAATAGAAATTGATAGAAGTTTAAATATTCTTAATTTCTTTCCATTTCAAAACAGTTTGAGTAAATGAATAGGATTATAAAATCAGCAGAAAAGTATATGAATGTCTTAGAACACTGAATATATATCAGTTCAGTTAAAGATACACACTTTCATCAGTGACATATTCTGTAAAACTTTTGAGGGGTAAAGTCTTTGAAATATCCAGTATTATTTTCCAATATACCTTCCAAATGAAATTGTTTGCCTGATATTTGTATCTGTCCTACATATAAATTGTGTGCTATTCTCTAAATATTCTTGTGTATTT
>PVIR01031092.1:0-19721 GCA_004026965.1 Petromus typicus | reverse complement strand
GCTCTCTACCGCTGGTCTACACCTTCAATCCATTGCTCTTACATCTTTCTGGATTAAAAGCCTTTTAAAAATCTGATGTAAGATATAGACTCTACTCTGACAAACGCAGAGACGAAATTTCACACACATTCTGAGTTTGTACCTGCTTCTGTCCTCCCATGAATCCCGCAAAGGAGATTTACATCAGGAGGTAGAGTACACAGTATTTTATGACTGTGCTTTGCTATTATCTATGCCATGGATATATTTTTTTAAGTTGCTTTCTTTCTATTTTAAAAATTTTTATTATTTCAGTAAAATCATCAGTCTGATGTTAATTATTCTTTATTTAAACTATAGCCATACCCAATTTCTTGGCAAAAACAAATAGGGTACCAGACAAATTTTTATGGGAAAATTTTGTCCTGTTGCTGCCCATTTGTCTGGTACTCAACACACAAGCCAGAACTTGTCAGCACGGGTTATTCTGTGACTTGCTACCCTTTCCATCCACAGCAATTTTTAGGTACTCACTGTTTCCGGTACATCTCACACCACCCAGAGACCATTAAGTACTACACCATATGTTATTCCAGTTTTGATCTTGTACTATCTTATTTGTTTTTTAAAAATCACTAGAGCAGTGCTTCTGAACACATACACACTGCTGTATCAAGGGCTGGCATCTCATTCCCCAGCTCCTGAGAATAGAAGGTTCTGGGGTTCCTTTACCCAGGAGAGTATATAGAAAATGACAGCAGCTGACATCTGTAACAAGATTAGAGAATGCCTCTCACATCGATCTTAATGCTCTTAGGTCATGCTGAGGTAGCTCAGGTGGCAAATTCAGCCGTCCTGTATCTGCCATGCTGCACAGGCTGCAGCACACATGAATGTGAATTCCAGCTGTCCCGGAACATTTTATATACATGTGATCACAATCATCATGGAGAATTTGTACCAGTACATGAGAATTTGTACCAGTACATGCGAGCCCAGGAGCACAGGAGCAGAGGGCTCACTCCTGACTGGTACCAGGAGCAGCACCAACCCCTGCCAGCTCATACCCAACATTCCTGACCCAGGAATCCATGAACAAAATAAGAAGTCGTCATTCCACCTCAAATTTAGGGCGCTTTGCTATGCAACAGTGAGCACTTCAGTATTAATCATCTTTACTTAAGATTCTAATTTTCTATGGCAGCTTTCACTCTAGCTTTCCCTTTTTCCCGTCATTTTATAATCCTTTAACTCAGCCTCTTTAAAGAGTCACTGTTTTCTCTTAGTATTTCTAATTATAATTTAAAGTGTTTCAATTTTATTCCACTACCATCAAGAAAAAGTAACTGTGGTTGAGAGAACATCCACTTCAATAACTGAATTAAAACAGGTAAGTGACCACCTGGGAATTTAGCTCAGCGGTACTGTGCCTTCCTTGTAAGTACAAGGTCATGAGTTTAATCCCTGGTACCGCAAAAAATGAAACAACACAGGTAGGTGGTTCCTGTTTACCTAGTTATTAAACGTCACTAAATGTCCCTCTCTATAGCCTGGGGATGCCCAGACCAACTGTTCACAAACCAGGTGAACAGTATCTCCAGAACTGGAGAGAGCTCACATCACGCATGCACCAACGCAGGCCCAACTGCACATGCGGGCAAGGGAACATAAACACATAACGCACTTCGAATGCAAAAGAAAGCATATCAACGCTGAGTTGTAGGAAATGAAGGAAATTGTCTTTCTTTTCAAAAACTTTTAGGTGTTACTGTAAAAAGCTGGTGCAATTTGAATCTCTTTGCAATGAGTATAATTATTATAAAGATGAAAACATGTCAGAAAGCAACACTCACCCATTCCAACAATCAGTACCAATAATTTGATGATCACCTTTCGTACATTTTGAACTTAATAGTTTTTTTTTTTTTTTCCAATGCATGGCTTCAATTTATCCAATATAATTTTCTCTATACGCTCAAGAAATATTAGCAAGAAGGTATTATCGGGCTTTATTTGTGCTTCAGTTGTTTATCAAATGAATTTAATACAAATAGATACCACAAATCTCAGTCTCTTGATAGAAAGAATATAATAAGAAAATAAGAACATCATAAATAGGGACGTCAGAAGTAAGCTTTACCTGAGTAACCAAATGATATGCTTGACATCGGACTAAGATAGATCCCACTTCCATACATCGCACCATGCAGCTAAATAGGAAGATACAGAGTGAGATCAGTCAACGGCTCATAAATATTATTTCACAAACAAAGGCACTAAGTTTCATGTTAGAATATTAGATCTGAGAAAATGATAGTGCTCATATTCCAGTGTCTAATTTGAAAGCAGCACTAATATTCTGTTGTTTAAAATTCAAAGAGAGCTCTCCAAAGCTTCTAAAAAATAAAGTAAAATGAAATGAAACACAGAGCAAGCCAATGAATGAAAAATGAGAGACACAGGAAAAAGAGCCCTGATGAATGTTTTTCTTCAGAGCAGTGATCATTCCTTACTCTAAAGTATTCCAGTAGGTTTTTATTTCAATAAAACTAGAATTCTGAAAACAGAACTTGCTGAAATGCCCTGGAAGGCATTGGGATTGGGACTCACAGGCTAGCAGATTAGCAGGGGATCTGCTCAGATGGTCCTGCTAACAACGCTGTGTCTGCTAGCCTGCTCCTCATATCCTTCACAATTTTTAAGTTACACGGAATTTCATAGGAAGAATTTCTCCCATTGGTCTAAGGAACTACTCAAAACAATTAAAATCCTTTATTATCTCCATTCTAAAGGCCTCATGAAATGCGTATTAATTCCATAAATATGCCTATGTAGAGATTCACAAGTAACTCTACCACTTCAAATGCCACGAAATTGTGACATCTAGCTTGGGGTTATGGGTTCAGCTTCACACTTCCTGATAACCTTATGTTGTCAGAAGAAGAGAGACTGGGGCACAGGAGCATAAAGTGGGACGGGAACTATGGAGGGCATATAGAAAAATGAGGACAAAAAGGACTATCACCACAATATCCCATTAACACCCAGTGCTGTCCCCGAGGATAAAAAGCAGGAGCCAAAAGGCTTTTGGTACCCAATGTCCACTTTGCTTACTCCTACATTTTCTCCTTCAAAAGGATTCCCACTGAGGCACAGTTCTCAAGAGATATATAGTGGACTAAAAGACAGAATACCTGTAGAGTTTTATCTTATGCATGATATTTTTCTCTACGTAAGTACAACGTCTCATTTTTACACTTTATGTCACGGGGAATTCACTTTTTATTTTTTTGTCCTTCTTGTGTATAGACCAATTTTGTTTTGGCTATTTTGCAAAATGTACTTAAATCTCACATGCTTCTGCTTTTGTAAGACAAATATTACATTGGGATTACTGTTGAACATCCCTGCTTAAAAACAACAGAGCCTTGTTAAAGCATTCAGGAAGCTCACCTGCAGACGTGTGTTAGAGGCGACAACCAGACCATTCCTTAGGATGGAGTGCCAGTTCTCAATGTGGGAGCCACTGAAAAAATTGGGGGAGGGGAAAGCAAAAGCAGAAAATCAACGATCTTTGAAAAGGGTCAGAGTATAAGTCACGACGCCACTGCAAGTTCTGAGCTGGAAAGGAACAAGAGGTGGAGGGAAAGGGAGAAGGAAGAGGAAAGGATTAAAAAAGAAGCAAGATGCATCACGTACCCAAAACATGCAATCACTGTGTACTGCAAATACGAATAAAAAATAAAAATTGGAAATAAACTCAGAAGTTCTGAGTTTCCAAGGCAGGTGTTATTACACAGTTGGGCAGTCAGTGTTCACGGCCAGCTACTAGGAGACGATGCCTTCTCCCCCATGATTTTGGGAATACACCCTCATTACACTAAGGCATACTCACTGAAATGCAAAGGTGCTTCCGAAGAGTTTTTTAGCAGCTCTAAAATTGGATTCTTTGGCTGGTGGACTGCTGAGAAGAAGGAATTGGTGTGGGGTATGCATAAACTTCAATTGCTGTCATGGAAAATAATGACAGATTAAAAATATCAGATTTACCACCTACTGAGGTTAATGACAATTTCAAATTTTATTGGGTTAAGAGGCAAAACATTTCAAAATACATTAATATGACACTCATCTATTAACAGGCTCACTCAATATATATGTTTAAGCCTTGCATATATGATCACATGAAACTGCTGGTGTGAAGAACAAATTTTTTAGATTAATAGGAAGAAAATAATAGACACACTACGAAGTCACTCATGTTTCGGTTTGGAATGCATTGTGCAATCATGTCAAAACAAATGCTTCCTCAATCACATTTCTTTTTATGACATTTATTATTAAATTCCCTAGCTATTTAACTAAGGAAATACTCCAGAGTATGCTAAGCAAGGAAAATAACCCAGAAACTTCAAAATTTTTTAAATGCAAACCTCATCACTATGCTTTATTTGCATGTATTTACACAACTAGAAATTACCTACATTCATATTTAATTTCTTCATTTGTCATGGAAAGAAACCGAAGCTCAACTTTTTAGATTAACTGCCTGATAGAATTTTCTAATGATTTTCCTTTCACCTAGAAATACACAGGACTGTATCACATAAGAATCTTGTATTTGGAGATTCACAGCGTAACAGGTTTTTAGATAAATCAGAACATATCAGCTGTTTTTACCTATTATTTTAAGCTAATCAGACTGGTTAAATGAACTATCTAGAGCCTTAGACATGGAAAAGTAGAATTCTGTCAACACAGAACAATGATTAAAAGGGACATTAATTTTCTCTGATTAATCTCTAGATAGTAAATACTTGTGGAGTGACTGCACTGTATCATTGATGTTATGCATTTAAAAATTTAAGACAGCAGCTAAACTTTCAATTTGGTTCTTCAAAAGGTTTGGGGCTCATATACAAACAGCAATTTCAAAATGAAGAGCTAGACTTCGCCTGGGTTGTTCATTGTTTGAGAGGAGGCATGAAAATCACAGGCACAATAAAAACCATAGTTTTCTTAACTATTATCACTCTTCCCAATTCTGTGCGCATATTTCAGGAAAAAACTTACCCTGTTGACTGGCAGTTTCACAATATGTGACCTATTACTTGAAATAACCCTGAAATGAAAACAGTCAGTCAATCACAAATATTTGCCAGATAAACTTAAAGATTTTCTTTGTAGCTATAAGCAGCTAAAACACACTTTTTCCTATGCCGTAAGCCATATATCTGGTAATAATTTCATTAAATGACATCATTTTGGTTTACTTTGTGAAACAATTCAAAGAGTTTATATGACAAATATGAGAAAATATACTGCAAAGTAGCTCCTTAAAACTTATATAGTCTTTAATAAGCGCAGCCTCCAACATCAGTGTAATGCGTATTTCTAGATACACAGTACTTTCCAATAATGTGATATATGCAGACCTTAAAGGTTAATGCATGCATCTGTTTCTTTTACTTTTCTCTCTTACCTAAATTAAGTATGAGTTCTTATGAAGATTCTTAACTATCTGAGGATTTCTTCAGGTGGATATATACATAATGGTTTGCATATAAAACATATTGAGACACTGAAGCTCAAAAATAAATTAAATTCACTGTATGAAAGAATTAACTGCTTTTATGATTTGGGGTATTTAAAATAGAGAAAACTGCAAAACATTTTGGTAGATTTTCCTCTTCTTGAAAGGAGAAAGGCACAAAGAAGTGGGAGGAGATGATAATAAATGAATGACAGTTAACCCCGAGGCTAAGTTCAGGGAGAAAAAGTAGATATTTAAGATCTAATGTTTCTTTTCAATCGGGTAATAAGAAAAATCTAGACGTTCAATGAGAAATGTTTTTTCTTCATTGGCTGGAGGTTTAATATTAGTGACAAATAGGAAGGGTTTCTATACTAATTTTTTTCATGGTCTTGTTAGATTAAATACATACTATGAAGTTTCAAATAAAAGGGCAGAGGTTAGACAGAGCAAAACCCGTCAGGTTACTACGTGTAGAGGCATCGATTCTCCAGGATGAATGTGATTATTATATACTGCAACCATACATTCATATTTTTAACAACCCTCAATCACCTAAGTTAAAGTTAAATAACCACAACCTCGAAAAAGCCAGATTCTTTTGTGTTTGTCCACGTTTTGTTAAAACTTCTTGGTTGCAACCTGAAGTAATAAGCCCACCTGTTCCACTCTTCAAATTCACGTTTGTATTTCTGTATGGCGCTCGTGGTAAACACCTTAGTTCAAAGTTATTTTCAAAAAGACATGTACATAAAACCTTTAGAAACCTTTATTGTCTTTACTTCATACAAGAGGAAAACAAAGAGGCCGCATTCTCTGAGTGACAGAGAGGAGTCACTCTGAGGTGGGTAGTGTAGGACGGTGGGACCCAGTCTCCTTTCCCTCCAAGAATCCAGAATGAACCATTGCTGTGTCCAGGCTCACTCTGAACCAATGTATCTTCTGCAGCGACCCAACAGTTAGCCTAATTTATACTGTCCTTGGTAAGGAAGCAAAATATACAAAAGATACTTCACAATTTTTTTTTTTTTGAGACAATGTCTTGCTTTATAGTTCAGGCTGGCCCTGAGCTCACTGTATAACCTAGGTTAGCCTCAAAGTCATGGCAATTCTCCTGCCTCTGCTTCCGCAGTGCTGTAGTTACAGGCGTGAACCACCACGCCCAGCCATAATTTTAAATAAAAAGGATGGACTGGTCTTCCATGAACTAGAAAATTAAATGAACCAAGATGCTTTCCACATGTCACCTAGTTAATCACATCTTTTAAGACTATAGACAAGCTGCTGTCAGACACACTGTGTACCCCTGGTGGCAAGTATGGCAGCATTTTCTTTCCCCTTGTGATGTACAAGTTTTAACTAAAGTGAGAATTATTAAGAGCTCTCAGGTTGTAAAATCACCAGATCTCACAAGCCTGTAGCACTGCAGGGCTTATAAAATAGGCTAAGCAAACCACAGAAAAAGGCTTTGTTGTTATCAAGGGAGAAACAAAGATCTTGTACCATTGCAGCAGAGGGTGCGCGAGGGGGTCCTGCTTATCCATCTGCTTCTTGATTTCCAGATATGGGGCCTAAAGAAAAAGAGTACGCATTATATGCCTTTACTTCTCTCTAAAATCCATTTTCTTTTTTCATGAAAGGAAAATCAGACTGGATGGTACAGCTAATCTGGTTAAATTTAAAACTCTCTATGTCCTTGATATAAAAGAATGAGAAGGCCTATTATTTGATTGGGAGAAGCCTAATCACTTGAAGCAGGTGTCACAGAAAGGCTGGCCTCGGGTGCCACGCGCCCTTCTTCATCCAGAGTGGAGTACATGTTACCCTTGTCACATCAGCAAGACCATGGAGCTACGATTATCTATGCGTCACACAGGACTCACTTATCAATGAGTCGAGCCTGACCAGATCGGAGCCTGGCTCCCACCTGCACTGGGGTGGTTCCCCAAATACCTCCCTCTATCCCGAAACCCCCGTTAAGTCTTTAGAAAATATAGTGCTGACAAACCAAAAACTGCACATTGTACTGTAACCTGACTATTCACTATTTTCAGTAATTCTCTACTTAGCTTTTTCTGTAATTTTCCACTTTCACATAACTCTCCTAATGCTTTTGTTTCTCGGTGTCTGTCCCCATTGGCCTTTTACTCCTTTTCTTCTACCTTTCAAAGCCCTAGGGTCTTGGTGGGAGGTGAACTTACTTCATGATGAAGTCCTCTCCCCACTCTTGGAAAAACAATCTCTTACTACTTTAATGAGTCTCCTGTTTTTCTTTTACAATGACCACTTAATTTTAACTAACATTAAAGCAACTTGTGAAAACTACTGCTTGTATATAGATGGGAGATGGACTTGGGTACAAATTTTTCTGTAAGATCCATACAGTTTATAGAAGAATCCTTTTCTAAGTAAAGAAATGTACCCAAACAATTAACCAATTCATAAAATAAGGAGCAACTTTTCTGTAACAAATTAGAGCTATATAGGGCAGCACCATCTAGAAAATAGGACAGTATAGTGTTATATTTATATATTGGAAAGGTTGTAAGAATTTGATGCAAAAAAGGCTGACAGCATCCCATGAAGTCCGTGCTGAAAGCAGGTGCATTGTTTCTGCTTCTACCTTGGCAGTGAAGACACCAAGGCACCAACAATAAGGCTACTTGCCCAAGGTCACAGGCCACACCACTGTTGAGCCAGTTATATAATTCTGGCCTCTTAACTTCATACACTGACACTCAACCATCTACATCGCCTCCTATTAAAATAGCTTACACATGACCTAGAATGAAGGAAGCAATTTCTGGTGCAAAGCTGATTCCAGAGTCAGAGTTGGCAGCTATTTTTAAACTCAAGAATGATCTGGGTCCAGGCTATAGTATAAATACCCTACCCATTCTCATGACTAAAAATGTTTAATTTAGAATAAGGTACTGGAATGAGCCCTTGTCTCCCTCCCTCTCCTCAAAGGAGTGTCATTGCTTTCTCTCCTTATCGGATCATAAACATCTCTGAAGAAAGCATTCAGATGATCCAGAAAGGTATGGGTACAGAAAATTAAATGGCTGGGATGGTGGTTTTCACATAAATAGTATCAGCAGTAAATAAAAGATCTTTCATTTACTGTGGTCTGGCACATACGATCTGTTGAATGAAGATGAGGAGTTAACAAAAAAGATAAAACAGCAAAGATTTTAAACTGAAATGCAAGCATGTGTCTTATGATCAATGTCCACAAGTCGAGCACCGGAGATGATGTTGAGTAGGGAGAGGGTGGGGAACAGACACTAAGTGAGCGCTGGAGGAAAAGCACCCAGAATGATGTTTCTCCCAGGCCTGTGAGGGCTGAGCTCCAGTGAAGATACAGGGTCACAACCACATGCAAACTCTCTACAAACTTGATGCCCTGCACTCTGGATTCTCAATCTCTCCAGGCAAAGAGGTAATAACCTCTCTCTCTCAACCTTTGTTAGCAAAACGAGTTTAGTAATCAATAGCATGTGCTTGACCAAGTGTCAGACTGCAGTGCGGGGATGTTAAGATTTTTATAATCAGCCTTCAACTCTGCTCAAACATTCCCCCCAAATTCCCCCGATGATTAAAAGCATCTTAGAATGCCTGGGGTATTCCAAACCATTTTTAGATTCTTTACTATATTTTAAACACTTACATTTTTGTTATAATGAGTACTTCTGCTTTTATTTCAACATTCAAATAATGTTTTAAAGTTGTTACCACAAATGAGAATTGATCTCAAAAAACAAGAGTACTTGATTTAACCTTGACATATCTGCATGAATTCAAAGTTCTAGGTGAGGCTCAGGGCAGAGTAATGGGTTATAATCATCTATCTACCTGCCAAGCACATCAGTGTCGGCATGCTGGTATGCCGACAAAAATCAGCTGCAGTACCCAAATACTACACAATGCCTTTAGTATTTTAATTATGAGCCGCGTAAGAGAAAATCTATGTTTTGCAACAAGACCAGTACTCCTGGACATTTCTGAAATACGATTTTAAACAAGCAGGTTGAATAGTACAAGAAGATCCACTTACTTGTGTCATCTCTCTGATGGAAGTTATGCTATCCAGTGCTTTCATTACTCGGTCATAGTTTTTCTTCTATCCAGAGAAAAAAGAATATTCATTTACAAGCCTCTGCAAGTCTACTTCTCAGTAGAGAAATTCATCTTTTCTATACATGAATTCTCCGGCTGAGTCAATATAAAAGTGCTAGCTTATGTACATAAAAGAGAAGGCTGTAATAATACGGCAAGGACACAGGATTTACAACTACAGTCAGACGGGAAGAAAAAAGAAACCAGTGCCATTCTTTATATAAGGACACAAAAGCATGTTCCGGACAAAATATTGGACTCTTTTACCACTAAAAGAGTGGGCAAGCAAGGAAGCACCAAATCTTTCTAAAACACAAAAAATCTAATTAAAATACCTCGATAGTACTTATTTTGATTAGAATACAGCATCGCTATTGAAAGAATGTAGCGACAGTAAATACATGGTACCGTATACTCCACTAATAATAACGTCTAAACATGATGTAAACATGGACATCATACCACTAGCAAACAAAGTGAAGCTCTTACCAAAGAACATTATAGAGCTGTTGCTTTGAAATGGTTTAACAATAAGTAGTACTATGAATTCTGGCAATTAGTTCTCCTTCAGTCACAAAATTTTATTTAAGACGGATTCTATCTAAATCCCCTAAATATCTATAAAATATTGTTCATGGGCTGGGGATTTAGCTCAGTGGTTCTGGCACCTGTCTTGGAAGCGCAAGGGCCCAGGTTAGATCCCCGGTTAACCGTATACAATACTGGGCGTGGAGAATCAACCGCAGCAGCAATCAGTACCACATACCACAGTGCCGGGCGTGGTGGCTCACGCCTGTAATCCCAGCACTTGGGAGGCAGAGGCAGGAGGATTGCTGTGATGTGAGTTTGAAGCTGAGCTCAGGGCCAGCCTGAACTACAAAGTGAGACCCTGTCTCAAAAAAAAATAAAAAATAAAAATAAAAAAATTTTTTTAAATAAAATAAAATATTTTTCTTAAGAAATGTCGGTCCACTAACAACATGAATTCAACTCTCACTAACCTTCAGGTCCCTGTGAAGGAAGTGAAAATAACAGACCCAAAGGAAAGTTTCTCTCTTTCTTCGCAATCCCTAAAATTCAAATTTGAAATTCAAGAAAACAGACCAGGAACTTAAAATAATCATGGATATGCCTAATGAGACAGGCACTCAGATAAGAAGAGGAAAGCGCACAAGACTAAAGCATGGATTACTGCGATCGGAAATGCTGGCCTTGGTCTGCTGGATAACACTTACCCTGGGGTTAAAGGCCAACATCTGAGGATCATTCGGATCGACCACAGAAGGATATGGCTCAAAAATGACAACTTTTCTAGGTGATTCCAATGCAGATCTACACATAGACACCAGGAGATCTACCACCTGGAAACATACACAGAGCGCAGAGTGACCATCCTTCTTCATGTTCCAGCCAGTGTGCTGCACTATCTCCCCCTCACCACAGTGAAGTTACTGAGCAGCCTCAGGATTGCTGTCATCTCTCGATTTCATAGCTCAAGGCCAAAGGTGCCCAAATAATTTCAAGTAACAACTGCTGCCCCTAATTACTCACATTCTACTATCTCTTTGTAGCACCCATATGATGTGCTAGCAGTGTTTTAGAATGCCAAGATAAGATGAAAAATAACAGAAAGGTTCACACTTGGGTGGTAGGTATAGGCTAATGGGGAAAATGCACAACAAATATATCGAAGAATATATTCGTCAAATAGAATTTTGGCACTATTCAATGTTATAAAAAATATGTACTGGAAAATTATCCAGGAGGAAGTACTACAGTCCTGGACCAGGTGGAAGGTGATATCTCAAGACCTTGATGAGGTCAAGAAGGGACTCGTGGCATGATCTGGGGAAGGCGGAAGAGGCCACAAGTGCAGCAAAGAGCTCCGCCTTCCCCGAGAATGTCCAATCACCTCACATAGTCCTACGTCTTCCTACTTCTCTGCTGAAGTGCACCAATGACTTAATTTTCCACACACCATGGCCCTATTTTCCTAGGCTCTCCTCACACAGTTCTATTATGTAACAGAACTACATATCAGCTCATCTGGCTTCCCACCCAGAGGTCAAAACAGTCACTTCTGGCAACTGAGTCAAGAAAACTGATGCTGTGTGAGAGGCCTTCACCTACACAGACACAATGAGAGCATGGACAGAAAATGGAGAGTTCTTTCTAGAATTCTAAAATGGGCAGTCAAAAAGGAATACACACTAAAACCTGGGCAATTTCTGGTTCTCCTGATTTTCAGACAGGAGCACTATAACTTGATGTCAGCAAGACACACCTGTCCAATCACAGAACACATCCATCCAATCACAACATCCAGAACTCACTCCAATGCCCTAGTTAGCAACACTCATGACATTCCAAACACACAGACATGTATACACACAAGGGCCAGAAAACATTGGAAGTGCAATAAATGTTGCTTCTCATGCACTTTGCCATTTGTGTGTATGTACAAACACTCACAAATACATGTATGTGTGTATATATGTGTATACATATGTGGTAAAATTCTAAGCAATAAATATAATAAAAGACAACAAACCTGCCTTTCAGTTCTCCTTTCACAGTCATATTCCTTCAACCTCCCAGAGATGAACCTTAGCTTGGATCAAACTGTTTACAGTGTTACCTAGTCTCTTAAGGTAACTAAAATGCAAACAAAAATTTCTAAGTACATAATAAAACAGCCTTGTCCTTTTCCAAATCCTTTGGAGCACAGGGCAAGACAGCACAGATGGATACAATTTCATTTAAAAAAAAAAACTCTAAAAATATGTTTTGATATGCAAATGAAGACTTATTTCTTGTATTTGGGGGCTAATATTTTTCACGGTGGACTTAGGTAAATTATTCTGCCTATAGATATGCAATGGAATCAGACAAAAAGCATGCTTACAATCAGAGAACAGTGGTTGATACATATTGAAATAGTGGCTCCTTATTCTTAAATCTTAATGAAATCCCAGTATATAAGTAAAATGGAGCTCTCCTGGCTGAACGAGCGCTGGGGACCTGAAAGAGTAGCTGAGTGGACCGCTGACATCCGTGTCCAGCCCGCTGTCTACAGTCCTGAGGACAACTGCTGCTGCTGGGTCTAAGGGGGAAAGAAGCTGTTCACAAAAGGCAGTTTCCGGGTAAAATTTACAAGTATGACTGTATTTGGGTATCTCTTTTTAAAAAAAACCAAAGGAATGACAAGAATGTTCTCTTGGAGGCAGAATAAATTCACTGATTTGTGAATACTGATCTTTACAGAAAAATCCCTGAACTGATCTGGCCAAGTATTCTAGTTTCGTAAGCATTACCAGATCATTTTGAATTCATTTCTGTGCCAGAACCATTATTTTTAGAGACACCATGATGAGGGAGAAATATACCCATTATTCTCTTTTACTACCCTAATGTTAGCATGGCTTAATTTTCTTCCTAATTAATAATTCACTATTTCTACACCTTAAGTTTACCTACAGAAGAATTTACATCTACCAAAACTTACAAACTTTAAGTATATTCCTTGAAAACCTTTAATGTATACGAACATACACATACATACACACACACACACACACACACATATATATAACATGTACATATTTTCACACACACTCCTGGACAAGGTTTTAATTATTTTACACAGCTATGAAGTCAATGTCTTGTTGACCCGACTTAACCAATAACTTCAAATGATAACGCCTGCCCCTAATTACTCACATTCTAATACCGCATAGAATAGCTTACAGCCATCGTGTGCAGAAAATGAACGGTCACTAATGCACTTCGACAGAGTGGGGTGGGAAGGAGCAGGATGGTGTCAGGCAACTTGCTGTTCTCAGAGAAGGCCGAGCTCTTGCCTGCACGTATGACTTCCTTCACCTTCCCCCGATCAGTGGAAGATGTTAAGACTCTAATTTTGAGCAACACTGCTTCCAAGGGATGAGAAATACGTTTCCCTTAGAAATGCTTGGAGCCTTTAATATGCAAATTTGTACTTGCTGGGTAAAAGGGGACTATATTTACTGGTTTTTTAATATGGAGTTTTGCTACGCAGTTCAGGCTGGCCTTGAATTCTCTATGTGGCTGGCCTGGAATATGAAGTAATCCTTCTTCCTCTGCCTCCCAAGCGCTGGGGTCACAAGCGATGTACATGACAGCAGGTTCTGAAGTTTAATTATGAGATAATTTTTCAGATAACACTAAGATCACTCTGTCCTACTGTTGGTAGTATTTCTCATTTATAGTTCATTACACCAAAAATATTGTTCTCAGGATATCACAAAGTAGGTGCATTACCATTAGTGAAGTGACTGGGTTACGGAACATGTAAGTTCATGAGGTCCAGACTGTCTACACCAACTGAAGGCCTGTTGTGTAGCAGGCATTCCATACTTCTTGAAAGGATTACCATATCGGCTGCATAATCATTTTTTCTTCCCACGTTTGTGAGTTTTATACACTAGAGGTTGATACTTTCTTTTACATCTAACTTTTTGTTGATTTTTAGTGAAGTTGGGTATTTCGTCAATATCCTTAACGTGTGTGTGTGTGTGTGTGTGTGTGTGTGTATGTGTTTTAAATTTGTATTGCTTCCTCTGTCATTCTGCTATGGAGATCATATTTTTCCTCAATATCTGAGCTTTTATACAACTGTAGTAAGAGCTGATTCACAGTTCGCTCCTAACACTCACTGGAAAGCATAACCTATATGAAGTATGGTATTTCCCCATCACAACACAAATGTATTACCTGATGCAGGGCTGAGATTGGGTATATTCAGTTTTACTCTCTTCTAATGTACACATTGTCCCTTAAGCTACGAGGCTTTGATTTTGTGCACAGTGTAATATAGAAATTTAAACTGATTATTTCTCCCAGACTGCATATCCCTTGTTTCTACCTCACTTATAAAACAATCTCACAGCATCGTGTGGTTTATCAAATTTCTCTTAACATTTATTGATTTTTAAAGGTCTCTAATTTTTTGGTAGTAATTTAGTAATTCCTTCAAGTACCCTACATGATCAAAAACAGAAAAAACGTTGTGGGGGAGCTGTATAAAATGATAAACTTTATTATCTTTTAAATTTACTGTTTTCCTTCCCAGAAACGTGCCATGCTTCTCTGTGTCTAAGCTGATGTCTTATTTGTTTTTTATCTTTCCACCTATCTTCTAAACACTGCTACTACAAAACTGAATATTTTCTAGTATTATGTTTTATCCATTATATTTTCACCTAAATTTTCAAAGCAAACTGACTTCCATTTTATGGTACCATAATTTTATAAATGCATTTTACACAAAGCATGTACAAGTATTTCAATATCTTAGCTTTACCATGTAAGAAAGAATTACAATTATCTTTAAAATTAAAGAAACTTGGTTTAATCTCTCCCCCTTGGCAACTGCAAAATGTCAAAACACACATTAGATGAAGAGAGAACATTTTTATGTCTACAGAAAATATCAAATGCCAGCTTGTCTTTAACCAGAAACTACCAAAAACTTTCCCCAAGCAACAGTAGAGTGTAGATAATTACTGAAGTGGAACAAAATTTCCAGACCAAAGTCAGCAGGATCCATTTCAAGGCGTGTGAGTACCTGAGCTCCGGTCGCTATTTCATCAGCAGCCTCGTTCATGACGCCCAGGGTTTGAAAAGCAAACACACACAGCTCCCGTTCACACACAGTAGGCTACAAAAGAAGTGCAGACGATTAGAGCGGCTCTACAGTCTCACTTCCTAGATCAGATGTGTAACTCCTACATCATGAACCAAAGATGAAATGTTTTATCATTTCATCTGATAAAAAGTAAAATTCATAAATTCAGGTAATAAAAAGGAGAGAGCCATTTACTAATACAGAGTCATAAATATGGTTTTTTAAAGTTCCATCATAGAACAATCTAGCAATTCATGAAACATCCTTAAATAGTAATAAATTTTATCTTTTTTGTTTTTTATACAGTTACACAAGAAGCACTTTAAAAAAAATAAGCAATCTGGGCCGGGGATTTAGCTCAGTGGTTCCGGTGCCTGTCTTGCAAGCGCAAGGACCCGGGTTTAATCCCCGGTAACCACATACCATACTGGGCGTGGAGACTCATGCCCAGCAGCAACCAGTACCACATACCACAGTGCCGGGAGTGGTGGCTCACGCCTGTAATCCCAGCACTCGAGAGGCAGAGACAGGAGGATTGCTATGATGTGAGTTTGAGGCTGAGCTCAGGGCCAGCCTGAACTACAAAGTGAGACCCTGTCTCAAAAAACCTAAAAAAAAAAATAAATAAATAAGCAATCAAGCTGGTCATATAATAAAAAGGATGTTGAACACACACACACATAAATAAATGGAGAATTCTACTTTTTCCTAAGAAATTTGTTCCGGAAGAAATAAGCATGACTCTGCTTACTTGCTACTTGGCTCTTCCAAGACTGGTTTAGCCACGAAGATTTTTGACTCCAATAACCTCCTGAAGTCAGTAACGCTGAAATATACACTCTGCAATTACTTTGGAAGAGCTCTCATCTTTCATATCTAATACAGTGTCATCCCTCTGATTTATCTTATCTCTCCAGTTACATTGCATTAGGTAGCTGACGAAGCCTAACACGATGCAGTCCATGGTGCCTCTGCGCAGCAGATGAAAGCATTTGTTACTGCCAGTGCTCCAGAGATCACTGCTTTTGGAGGGCAACCTGGTCTATCACTTAGCCCACTAGTGGGGAAGTGTGGCTCCATCCCGGCATCTTTTATGCTCAGAACAGGCTCAGATATGAAGCTTTATGGGTAAAGGGCCTAACTAATCACAAAGACTTCTTCTAGATGGCTTTTTCCTAAACAGAATTTCAAAACAAGGAGGAATGGATACAGTTCCTTTACCAGTCTTCAGAGTGTAGTCTTAGGGGCGGGGATTTAGCTCGGTGGTTCTGGCGCCTGTCTTGCAAGGGCCTGGGTTCAATCCCTGGCAACCATATACAAAATTGGGCATGGAGACTCACGCCCAGCAGCAACCAGTACCATGTACCACAGTGCCGGGCGTGGTGGGTCTGGCCTGTAATCCCAGCACTCGGGAGGCAGAGGCAGGAGGATTGCTGTGATGTGAGTTGGAGGCTGAGCTCAGGGCCAGCCTGAACCACAAAGTGAGAACCTGTCTCAAAAAAACAACAACAAAAAAGTGTAGTATTATTCTTTTTCGAAAATGTTAGATCTGGATAGATGGACCTTAGCTTGTTTCTTCTACTGTTTTACTTCTTACTGGAATCTTCTGTTATGTGTGTATTTGGGGACAATTATGTCACCTCAATCTCCCTGTAAGGGTATTTTTTTTTTTACTCTCTAGGGCATGGACAGAATGTAACTGTAACAATCACTTACTGCAAATTTACTGTCATGCCAAACATAGCGATGCATGAGTTGGACAAGGAGCATACAAAAAAGAGGACGAGGAGGAGAACCTAGAAATTTATAAGGCTTCTAGGAATATGTTCATGTACCAGTTACCCAAAGTTTACTGACATGAAAGTTATATTATTTTTAATAATATGCTTGTCAAATTACACATCCTTCTGTTATAACTTAAATCTATCCAATGACTGCAAAGCTAAATAACAGGATAAGGCTTACTGAGTGGCATGAGTAATGAGTCCTGGACAATTATACTTACTTTGTACTCATCCGAGTATGTGTGTGTGTGTGTGTGTGTGTGTGTGTGTGTGTGTGTGTGTGTGTCATGTATATATGCCACATATATATGTACACATTCATATAAACACATGCTCTCTAGGAAATATAAAAGCAGAAACTACCTTTTTTGTATCAATTTATTTTAAACAAAAATAAGACACAATACTACATATGAACCAATTTTAGGCATTCAGAGGCCATCCTAATTTTATATTCAATGATTCATAGAGTTCACCCATTATTATAAAACTGGTTTTTTTTCATATGTGGCTGGGGGTCAAATCAAGGGTTTCATGCATAAATCCGTGTTCTTATGGTGAACTTACGATAATTACTTTATTGATATTTTTCTTTTTTTGTATATTTTTGGTTGAAATCTACCTTTTCCCATATTCAAATGTGGGAGACTAATTCTTTGGAATATTTTGGCACTATGACACCTGGGAGAAAGTGATCGAGCAGAAATCTGGCAAGCTAGAAAACCAGCTTTTGGAAAAACAAAGCATTTTGTTACTGTGCTGAAAAATCAAATGTGAAAAATCACATTCTTATCATTTTACCTCCCCTTCTCTTCAGTGTAGCAACTCAAAAGTAATAGTTGCCATTAATTTATTTACCTCACTAACACCACACTAAATAAATATGAATTAACTTTTAAAATAACAATTTTACATATTTTGTTCATTCACTAGGAATTTCAAGGAGCACTCAATCAAGATGTATAATGTGAATTAATTCAAACTTGACAAAAAAAATTTGCACATTCATGCTTGTTTCAGAGCAGTGACCTTATTTACCCACAATTCCCACCTCAAAGACTCTCTTGTGATTAGCGGGAAGAGTAATACTTGGATGTCACAGGCTTCACACTGGGGAGTGTTACACATATGAACGTTCTGTGACTGGTTTGCATCCCCATCTTCTAAAAGTCTACCTTTTTGTTTCCTATCCTCTCCCTTTTGTTTCTTTGTTTGTTGTTGTTGTTTTTTTTTGAGACATGGTCTCGCTTTGTGGTTCAGGCCGGCCCTGAGCTCAGCCTCAAACTCACACCACAGCAATCCTCCTGCCTCTGCCTCCCGAGCGCTGGGATTAAAGGCGTGAGCCACAACACCCGGCACTGTGGTATGTGGTACTGGTTGCTGCTGGGCGTGAGTCTCCATTCCAAGTATTGTATGTGGTTACCAGGGGATGAACCCAGGCTCTTGCACTTGCAGGACAGGCGCCGGAACCACTGAGCTAAATCCCCGGCCCTCCGTTTTATTTTTAAAATGATTTATATTTTACTTTTCTTGAATAACAAAAACTATATGATATTCATATCATATTTGCAAGTTAAAAATCTCAACTAAGATAGCATAGAAAATACAGCAAATACATTAGGTGATCAATACTGCTGCCCACAGGCACATCCTGTCCAAGAAGGAGATACTGAGTATCTTCCTTAATGAAATACCAGTATTTCCACTGTGAATTAGCCTTCTCCTACTAGACAAACTATCCCAACCTTGAAAACATCTGCTCTGATTAGGCTACTTCCATGGAAAACACTAGCAATCAGTTCAAACAATACAGTCATATAAGAGCCACAAACCTGATAAAGGTAATAATGAATTTTTACACATACTCCCTACAAAGTATACAAGCCTAATATAACAATGTGTCAATCATTATTAACTCACTTTTCAGTTTATAATACAACAACTCATTTCAATTTGTGAAGTGGTATTTTTCTTAATATATTATTACACTGCTGTGAAACAATTCTCATAATTAACTGTAAAATCATAGCAACTCCTTCAACTACCAACACTAGTATAAAATATTTATCATGCACCATTTAAAAGCACAGAGAACATTTCTACTTATGTCCCTAGAATATCATTAGTTTTCTGCTAAGATGAATATATTCTTAATTTTATTTGAATCAAGACCACTTTAATGTAAACAGTAAAAACATGTTTCAATAAAAAACATTTTTATGCCCTAAGGAATATTTAAAAGCCTAACTGTGCTTTACAAAATTTATGTTTTCAATTAATTTAAATTACTACTCCTTATTCAAAATAGAAATGCTACAACGTAGCTACAGAGAGAGACACAAGTAGGACTTTGAGGAGTGCTTTTCAAACACTTTTACTGAGGCATTTTTGTTGAAACATAAAGTACATACAAGTGAAGCTGGATCCAGTGTGAGAACAGGAGTGCTGCTGTTTTCCTAACTATGAAACACAGATTTTGAAATATCTTGCTGCCCAGATTGACAAGAAGACCAAGTGAGATAAGATTTGTAAAATCTTCTTAAAGCAGAGAGCTGTTTTAGCATTAACATTCAAAGGTAACCTATATAATGGGCCAGGGAGTTAGCTCAGTGGTTCCGGCGCCTGTCTTGCAGGTGCAAGG
>PVIR01031091.1:0-19721 GCA_004026965.1 Petromus typicus | reverse complement strand
CAATTTTAATACTTATTTAAACTTTATGAATCAGGTATCATATTTTGTTTTCTGAAAGAGAAAAATATAAAACAAAAACAGACCAGAAAATCCTAATATTTGTCAAAGTAGCACAGAATTTTAAACAGCTGAGTTGAATCTATTTTGAAATTACATGATGGATACTCAGATTTTTTTGTCTTGTTTTTCCCAAAGATTTACTTTCAATTCCTTTGGTAATTTCTACTTTGACATGTCACGATATCAGTCTAAATAAAGAAAGTATTTGTAAAGAAAAGAGTCCAAAATTGTCACAGGGTATATCCAAGGGCATAAAAATTGTCCAAACTGGTTTTTAAAGTACAGCATTGGACAGCATAAATTCTTTTACTTTAATGAGGAAAGTACTGAAAGTACAAATAGTTTTTCACAAAGATTTTATTCATGTTTGATACATACCAACTTTTTCAGAAAGCTTTTGTTTTTTCATGAGCAACATAAATGTTATTTACTGTCATGATAATTTTTTTTAAATCACCTTTTCTTTCTGTAACTATAGCAATTTGGGCTCCATCTTTGTAATGTGTATTCTTTATTTTCTCAATGGAAAAATAACTGTGGATTGTGTTTTACATATTTTCAAATAGGGAGACTATGATAATTGTACTACTGTCCATCCTTTCACTGGGTAAACTGTGATAAATTTCATTTGTTTGCATTAGATTTCTCAGTTGAATCTGTCATTTCCAAAAGTGATGACAAGTTACTTGTATTTTCCCCTGTTCCTGGAACCTGTCAGTGTTTTTTCATATCATTCTAACAAGTACAACTTTTGATAGGCATGAGAATAAAGTTACCTGGGCCTGTGTCATTTTAGGCAATGTATCATTTATGGTACAGCATGTAAAAACCCACATAAAAGGCACTGATAATTGCAGCTATTCTGAAAAAGTAGACTGTTCTAGAAACTTAAATGACTCTGAAGCTGCAATATTTATGTAGAACACAGCATTAACATTAGGGCCCTGTGAATTATTTGATCATGGATATGACTGCAAGAATAGAATCTAATATGTAATACTTCATGAGGATCCTTAAATGCATCTTTAAAATTAGAATTTATAGTCCTATGTATCTTCCTATAAGAAAAGTGGTTTTCTGAAAAGCCATATATTTCATTTATATTGTGATTCTGCAATATACATCAGGTATGCTTCTGAAATTCTCTTGCATTGTAAAACCCTTTTCTGTGTCATTTCCTCTTTTCACTGACATTTTAGGTATTCAGCAGACTCTTAAATATCTTCTTGAAGAGCTTCAGTAAACAGACCATTTGGATTATGTGGATGTCTTTATGAAGTGCCTTTATTTATCAAAACATTAATTATTCATGTTTAAATTCTATTTGTATTTATTCTCAAAACTTATGGAATATTTGCCTGTATAATTAAAATATGATAATGGTTAATTACAGTGCACTATCTTTTTTTCCCACAGCAATTTCCATAATAGTTCTGTACGTGCATGTCTCTCTAAACTCTGAAAGCTAGTACTATAGATATTTCTATTGGTTATGTGTTCTCTAGCATTTATGCAGTAATTAGGATAAAAATAAATTCTAGATATAATCACAATCTACTGCCCCAACTATCTAGAATATACCCAAGAGTTAGGAATGCTTTTTAGAACTTTTCTCTGTGTATTTTCACTAAAATGAATACTCTTCATGAAGTTGAACACATTACGAGTGACAGATTAATTTTATTAATGCTCTTAGTTTATACCACAAAAATAAGACATACCTGTGAGAAGAAAATGATGAATTATAATTTAGAATCACAGAATGTTTAAATCAAGAAAAACTTTAAATACTATGACAGCAGATGTCTTCAATTTACTGTTAAAGAGAAACCTAGTTTTATTCGCAGGTAGATAGACTTTCAGATAAGACTTACATTTAGAAAGATTTTTGAGGGTATTTCTCTTAAGAAACATGAGAGCAAATAAAAGAGGAAATAGGCAGAAACTAGTTAAGTGAACAAAGATATGGTTGTAGGACTAGATCAAAATGAGTCCCATGGGGAACTAGGGAGCTGACAAGACTCAGTCATGTTTTCTCAAATTGGGGAAAGGTCCAAATTTTGTATCTCTGATCAATCAAGCATTGGACCTGAAAACTGTACCCATATTCAGGGGGAAGAAAGATCTTTTCACTGAAGATCCTTTCCAGAGTGAGTCTCATCCGGGTCCTTCGGCAGGCAGTTCTAGCATCCAGGTCCTTTGGCAGTCAGTTGTAGCATCTGGAAGAGAGAATCTTCATCTGAAGTGAGACGATGGGACGCTCAGCAAGCATGAATACCACAGAGCAGCGCAGTTGCACCTGCTGAGGTGTGAATATTTCTGACCCCTCCAAACTCATGGTGAATTCATCTCCATCGTACTTTTGGAATTTGAGTCCTGACTTATGGGACTAAATTTCTCCTTTACTTTTTTTTCTACTATTAATAAACAGCTTTCTTCCTCTGTAGAGGAAATAATGTTTGAAGTACTATGCAAGGCAGAAACCACGCACTTGCCTGACATAGACTATTGTTGACACCCTTCTCTTAAACTTTCTAGTATTCAGAACTATGAAGAAATTAATTTCTCTTCTACATATATGAAACTGTCTCAGGCGTCACAAGCTGGACCAAGATAGAAATTGATATTAGGCAGATAGGTCATCGCTATAACAAATATTTGAACATTTGGATATACTTTTGGGTAATGGGTAAAGGCAGAAATATTTCTGAGGTGACTGCTAGAAAACGCTTCTATTATTATAAACAAAATGTTAAGGCTGATTCTGTTGCAAGTTTAGAAAGAAAAGAGAGTCATAGAGAACGTTTCAAACTTCTGCGATTGTTCAAAGGTCATCATTAGAATGTTGGTACAAACAAGACAGAAAGATCTATGGAAGGACAATTCCTGTGGAGTGTCAGATAAAAATGTAGAACAAAGTATTTGAAAACAGAGGAAAGGCCAACTTTTCAACAAAGAACGTGGCTAAGTAATTGCATCCTGAGGGTATTATGGAATATAGAATTTAGACCAATGAACTAGGTAATCAGGCGGAAGAAATTGAAAGCAAAAAAGCAATGAGGTTGTGCTTTTCTTCCTTTGACTGAACACAGTACTACGTGACAAGAGAGAAATGTTTATAGACATAGTTTATAATTAGAAGGGAAACAAGAAAATGGAAAGTCTTTAGCTGAACCTTGAAAGGAATGAATATGTTTAGGAAATACAAATATGGGTTGCCTTGGTAAAAACATGAGTATGATTAGCTGGAGTGCAGATTCTGTTTGCTATAGGAGAATGACCATAAGGACAGCTTTGAAATGTGAGTTTCCCCTTTTATTGTAGGCTCAGAAAGTTAGAGTCTTGAGGAAAAAGTTTCGGGAGGAGTCCCAGGGCACCCTAAGGACATCAAGGGTAGAATAATGTGGTTCAACAAAAAAGTAAGGAAACAAATTTTATGTATATGGGGGGGTGGTAGGGTGGGTAGGGCTATGGGAAAAAATGAGAATTAAGTTGTGTCTTATACTGGTACAAATCCCCATTATGGAGTGCAATCATGATGTGTATATTTAATGTACCAATAAAGATTAAAAAAAAAAGTGTGACTCCTCCAAAACTCATGTTGGATTTTAGTTGTCTTGTGGCTGTGCCAGGAAGTAGGATCTTTTAGAAATGATGGATTCCAAGGAGACCACCATCTTGGTAATATTAGTGGCATTATAAGGACAAATTTGGAACTCTTTTTCTTCTTTTTCTTTCACCTTCTGGCATATGTGAGGCAACCAAAATATTCAAATAAGAACATAATCTTCCCAGCCATGAGAATTGTGAGAAAATAAATTTCTCATCATTCTAAACCACCCGGCCTCAGTGAGTTTGTTACAGTACTAAATGGTGGACTATGATATCTGCTTTCCACCATCAGCACACAGCACTGATCATACTTGGGAAGTTCTCAATACTTAGGTTTTCCCTGCCTACCATGTAGAGAAGAGAAACAGCAAAGGAGAGGGCCAAGTTTTTAGGAGAAAGTTGATGGCTACAGAATAACACAAATAAAGTTTTAGCCACAAATACTCCTCTGTGTCCCAAAGGAATATGATACTTTTGGCAGATGGAGATACCTTCACTAAAATGCCAAGTTTGCAAAAAATCAGCCCTCCCAAATTTAAAGACCCAATTCAAAATTTGGCATCTGAAATGAATAGATACTTTTTGGAGGAAGAAACAAGAGCAGCTAAGAAGTATATGAAGAAATGCTCTATATCATTGGTCATTCGAGAGATGCAGATGAAAACAACACTGAGATTTCATCTCACTCCACAAAGAATGGCTGCTATTTCAAAATTAGCCAGCAACAAATGTTGGTGAGGCTGCGGAGAAGAATGAATACTTCTCCACTGTTGGTGGGAGTGTAGACTCGTATAACTTCTGTGGAAATCAGTGTGGAGATTCCTCAAAAAGCTAGGATTGGGGGTCCCATTTGACCTGGCCATCGCTCTGCCAAGTATATGCACAAAAGAATTAGAAAATCCATATCACAGTGACATATGTGCACCCATGTTTATAGCAGCTATAGGTTGTTTCCAAGATTTAGCTATCACAAACAGCTCAGTTTGTGATAGCTAAATCCTGGAAACAACATAAATTTCCATCAGCTGGAGACTGGATAGAGATGTCATTCTTTTATAGAATGGAGTATTATTCTGTCATTAAAAGTGATAAGGTTGAGTCATTCATATTCAAATGGATGTACCTTCAGGACACACTCATAAGTAAAATAAATAGGTCACAGATGTATAAATATCATATCTTTTCTCTGGCATGAGAAAAGAAGATGTGAATGAGTTCTAGTATATATAGTTGCTATTGTGAAATAGAAAATGTGTAAAAGGAAAGAGGGTATGGGATAAATAATAAGGAGAAAAAGAATGTGATAGTAATTAATAAAAAGGAAGCAAAGTTCATGTATGTAGGGGGTGGGGGGTTGCAGGGTGGGTAAGGAAGGAAAACATGCGAATCAAGTCATGCCATATTCTGACACAAACTTGTCAATACTGAATGCAATGATGATGTGTATTCATAATGTACCAATAAAGATTTGAATTTTTTAAAAATGCCAAATTTGGCTCTTTCAAGTTTTTTCTTCAGCTGCATGGATGGTTCTTTGCTCTTTTGAAAAGACATTCATCACTATCATTCTCTATCTGAGGGAATTACAGCCTTTGAAGATATCTTTGTGGGGTTATTCCAGTGAAGCAATTTTTTTGTTTTTCTCTTATACAAAATCCATTGTAGAAGAATAAGAAGCACCAAAATTCTTTTTTTCTCATGATATTTCTCATATTAAAAGTGGAAACTGATTACTAAGAATGATCTGGATTTTTCTTTTTTATATTGTATTTAAATTGCTTAAGACATTACTCATTATTAGTTTTTGCAGTCTATATCATACTTATAATTCTTCTTTTTTCTTTTCTGCTTTGAATTTCTCCTCCTCCTATTACTTTGTCTTCTTTTAAAAAAATGAAATGGATATTTGATGCTCATTGTTTCTACTTTTCAATTAATTTTATTTTGATTCACAATCCAATTTAAATCTCTATGGTTAAATTTTATACCTTAACAATAAAGATTTAATAGATAATTACTGATCATTATTATTATATAGCATACTTCTTAATATAAATAAGTATTTACCTAAAAGCAAGATTTTAAAAAACATGTATGTGGCTGACTGGGATCTATGCATAACATAAATGATCACAATCTTTGTTCACAAATTTTTAAACCTCTGTTCTAATATTACCATTCCTGAGTCATGATAGAATATTTCTTAAAAGTATACATTCTAAAGAATTCTTTATACAAATTAACTTCTCCTACACTGCCTTATTTCTTGGCTTGTCTTATTTTAGCTTATCACCCAAGCAGGAATATTCTTACATTAATTAAAAAGAATATCTCAACACATGTACTGTCATATCTAATTCCACAATATTTGTTCTAGAAAATCTTACTCTATCTTTGGCTTTTGACTTAATATTATTTAGTAATATTCATGAATTAGACAAATTACTTGACATTAGAAGATCCAACTTTCATTTTCAATGATATGTTATTAAAATTCTTCTCTAATTTTGATTTATATTCAATAGATTATAATTTAGAAAGGAAATTTCAAAATCTTTTAATAAGGATACACTTATAAGAAGCACATTAAGAAGTTGTGAAATATTATATTTCAGTTAACATATGGTATATATAACTTTATAAAGCTTTTCAACCAAGCTGCCTACTTAGTAGATAATGATAATCTACATCTTACAGAGAAAACAATTGGAATCTCCCAAAATCCTGTGTATCAGAAGTGATCAGATAAAAGTTTCACATACATTTATGGAATTTGAAATTAAATCACTTTACCAAGACATTTTATTATGAAAAAAATGTCTTAGATTAGGTAATATAACAGATGTCTGTGAACATATCTTCTAATTTTTTCAGTATATTCTCTTAAACTTGTATTTTCTTTACATTAAAACATTTACCTTTTCTCCTTGTTTGGTGCTTTTAGTCTCTACAGAGTCTAATTATTTGATTTCATAGTGTTGGGCCTGAGGGGATAAACTTCTGATATTTTTTTCAAATATACTCATAAAAATAATATGAAACAAACTTCACATATTTAACAGTTTATATTTGAGAATTCAATGTGTCAATAATAATTTTCAATTAAAATTTATATTTAGAAAAACATTTTGCAACTACTTAGTGATTAACCACTGCCCCAAAGATACTGAATTATGTTAGTTTATTAGGCAAATAAATGTAGGCTACTCCCCTTGGGCTACACACACAAAAAAAAATACACTAGAAAGAGATTTAACTGGGGACTGGGAGACAGTACACTTATAGTGGAGATTGAGAAATGCCTAATGAGAATGGATGGATTTGGTCCTTCAAGGAGTTATTTATAGCTGGACAGTTATGTAAAAAAGGCAGAGCCTCTGCTGTGCAAGCCCTCATTGATAACAGATTTCCCTTAGGCTTAGCCACTCGGACCACTCCTGACCTTTTGTTTTGGTGAGTGAGTAAAATGATGTCTGAATCCTACAATAGATGTAATAACTTGATACCTCATTTCAACAACCTATGTAACAGAACTAAATGTTTTGCTGTTTTCCTATTATTTTTGACCAAATTGTATTTTGCAATTGCTCTTGGAATTTAGCTCTAAAATATGTCTTTCTATAAACTATTTTATTCAGTTGTATTCAATGATATTTCATGATTCTGTTTTTATTTCAAATCAAAGTAACTGATCCCTGCTAAAACCTTGGTTGTTCCACACAAAATCTACTCTAGAATGACTGGTTCACTTATAACAATCCCATGAAAATATGCACTGACTATCGAGTTGTTAACACAAAAAAAGAAAAAGAAAATAAGTAAACATGTAAAGCATCTCTCACCTTTCATTACACAGTGTTCATACTGTTTTCAATTAGCATACAGAAAATAAAGCTTGGACCAGGGATATAGCTCAGTGGTTCTGCACCTGCCAGTCAAGCACAAAGTCCTGAGTTCAATCCCCAGTATCACAAACAGCGAAATAAAACAAAAACAGTATAAGGTGGGTAAGGGAATGGGAAAATGAAAATTAAGTTGCATCATGTTCTGGTAAAAATTCTTAGTTTGAGTGCGATCATGATGTGTATAGAAAATGTCCCAATACAGAATTCAATTTTAAAAACAGACACAAAAACAAAATCAAAAGAGAAAGTGAAGCTCTTTTAGAAGGGATTCTAAAACAGGATAAATATTTCTCTTCAAAGACCACCTAGCAATTTAAAATTTTAAGACTAGATAGTGTCTACTCTATTATTTTGACAAATATAACACTTTTATATGTTCCTTTTTATACAACTAGCCAGTTTTCTACAGCCTTTGAAATACTAAAGATTTTATAGTAAAGTTAGAGAACAAAAAAAAGCTACTTCTGAAATGACACCTTGAGGAGCTTCAGAGGCAGTTTCCCAGCAAAACAACTCTACTTTATGAGAGTTATTGCAAGAAACTGCCAACCTTTCTAAGTGTTTATAAGTTGTGCTAAGAGTGTATGGCAGATACAAACTTTTTTTCATGAAAATTTAATAAATTTTATACAACTGTGCACAAGCTCAAAGCTCTGTCCTCTGAAGTAGGACAGAAGCTACACATAGAAGGAGCAACAGACATCACAGAAGTTGTCTGACGTAATTGAATAAACAAACAAACAGCAGAACTTTGAGGGAGAGGGTATGTGTGTATAAGCCTGCAATCACATATTGCCTTAAATGTCCACTTCTGCAGAGAATTAAGAGACACAAAAGAAAATTGTGTGATTTACGCACATAATAAGTGATGAAAACTGGCTTAGTGTTATAGCTTCTATCTAGTGGTCTATTTAAAGTCTCATTCACGCACAGGTAAGGAGTTTCACACATGGCTGAGTGTGAGGGTGGATGTAGGGTTTACACTAAGATTATTAAGGGTGTGGATAATGGACAGTTGGTTATGGGTGTCATTGATCAATAGGCTGATATCCTGGGTGGGATAGAAAGCGATAGAAAGATGGTGGGCTTGCTAGTGCTGCTTTGCTGTCTCCTGCCTGCTTTGTCATGGGATATTTCTCCTGTGTACCATCCTTCTGCAATGCCACTATGCCCAAGGGCTCTCTGATAGTGAACTGAAACCTTTCCTAACTGATCCATAATAAATATTTTCTCTCTAATATTCGTTGTTGGGTATTTTGTCTCAATAATGAAAAAAACAATTAAAACAGAAAGGAACCGCATGTTAGAGAAGCAGAAATATTTCAAAGCAAAAAGTATTGATAGGTGAAAAACTCCATAAGAGAATATTGTTTAATCACTCTGAAAAAAGAGATAGAAGAAGATATCAGAAAAGTAAAGACATACCTTTATCCTGGGTGGGTAGAGCAAATATTGTCAAAATGGCTAGACTCCCACAACTACTACATAGACTCAATACAATCCCGATTGAAATCCCAACAGCATAGAGAAAAAAATCCAAAAATTCATCTGGAACCACAAAAGACCTAGAATAATGAAAGCAATTCTAAGCAACAAGGATATGGTAAGGGGTATTACAATCTCCAACTTGAAACTATACTATAAAGCCATTGTGGTTAAAAAAATGCATAGTACTGGCAAAGTAACAGACCCGAGGATGAGTGGAATAGAATAGAAGATCCAGAAACAGCTCCAGATACACTGACTCACCTCATCTTTGACAAAGGAGCCAAAAATCCTCAGTGGAGGAAAGATAGCCTCTTTAACAAATGGTGCTGGAAAAACTGGGATTTAACTTACCAAAGACTAAAGCAAGACCTATCTCTTTCACCATATACCAAGCTAAAATTAAACTGGATTAGAGACCTAAATATTAAAACTGACACAATAAAGCTATTGCAAAACAGGTTAGGTAACACTCTTGAAGACAGCTGAGACACTGGCTCAGCGAAGAATTTTCTGAACAAAACCTCTATAGCATGAGAACTGGCACACACACACACACACACACACACACATCAATCAATGGGATTTAATTCTATTAAAAAGCTTCTGCACAGCAAAATAAACCACCAACAGAGTGAAAAGTCAACCAACAATATGGGAAAGAATCTATACCAGCTGTTTCTCAGACAGAGGGATACTATCTAGAATATATAAGGAGCTTTAAAAAATCAGCCCACCCAAGTTTAAAGACCCAATTCAAAAATGGGCACCCGAAGACACTTTTCAGAGGAAGAAATAAGAGCAGCTAAGAAGTATATGAAGAAATGCTTTGCATCACTGATCATCTGAGAGATGCATATAAAAACAACACTGAGATTTCATTTCACTCCACAAAGAATGCCTGCTATCTTAAAATTAACCAGGAACAAATGCTGGTGAGGCTGTGGGGAGAATGGAACCCTTCTCCAGTGTTAGTGGGAATGTAGATTGGTGTGACTACTGCGGAGATCAGTGTCGAGATTCTTCAAAACTACTAGGTTTGGAGGTCCCATTTGAACTGGCCATTCTGCTGCTAGGAATATACACAAGAGAATTAAAAGAATCAAATCACAGCCACATATGTGCATCTATGTTTACAGCAGCTCAGTTTGTGATTGCTAAATCTTAAAAACAACCCAAATAGCCATTAACTGGAAACTAGATAAAGAAGATGTAGTTCTTTTATAGAATGGAGTATTATTCTGCCATTAAAAGTGATAGGATTGTCATTCATACTCAAATGGATGTACTTTCAGGACATCCTCGTAAGTGAGGTAAATAGATCACAGATGTGTAAATATCCTATCTTTTCTCTGGTATGAGAAAATGATGATATAAATGAGTTCTAGTATATGTAGTTGATATTGTGAAATAGAAAATATTTAAAAGGAAAGATGTTGTAGGGTAAATAAAGCAGGAAAAAATAATGTGTTCATAATTAAAAAAGGAAACAAACAGGTATATAGGGGGTAGGGGGTTGCAGGGTGGTTGGGGGAATGGGGAAAAATAAGAATCAAGTCGTGTCATATTCTAATACAAACTCTCAATGTTTAATGTGATGATGATGTGTATTCATAATGTACCAATAAAGATTTGAATTAAAAAAGAATTTTGCTTAAAATGTAAAAGAAAGTATAATGACACCTTACAAAAATGAGAATATGAATACTAATGATAACTAAATTTAACAAAATTTCTAGAGTTAATTTTTTCCACTATTCAAAGTTAAATTTCATTATGCAGTAGTTTTGCACTAGGCACTGTACTGGACTCAGAAGAGATGAAGAGGGGATTATTTTTGGTCCTATCAAACAGATACTTTGACAAAGGTTTATAACACAGTTTCATAACTTCTAAAGTAGAGACACATAGAAGCTAGGGAGTGAATGAAATAATTACAGAATAAGTGATATCATAACATATAAATTTCTGTGACAATTTTTATTAGCTTCTCCTTTTAAGCCAATTATACAAATATTAAAATATATAATAAAATAATATATGAGTGAAAAGACCTTATTTGAGTCCAATAAATACAAATATTTAATAGGTAATAATGGTATGAATTTCAAAAAACATTAAAATTGATTGCTAATGATATAGATCACTATACCTGGTGTATCTAGCATATAGGAGATCCATTAGTTCAATATCCTTCACTTAAAATGTAATTGATTCTGAAATTGACAATGGTAATTTGAATATCGATGTCTTTTGTCCTTGATTGTAGAATTGTTCCAAAACAATTTACTACGTAAAATTCTCACTTTGATGTAAATCTTTGGTGTCAGACAACATTTCTTTAATTTTTCCTTTCTTTTTTCCCTCCTTTATCCCTTGCTCCCTTCCTTCCTCCCTTTGCTATCTCCTTTCCATTTTAGCACCTAGTGGTGGGCACAGCATATGCCATGTCCGATTTAGTTGCGCTGTTGAATAAATGACTAAAACTTAAACGGTCTCGTGGGTCCAAGCGATAAACAAAAAGCGTCATTGGGATCAAACACACACGATTTAGATGACTGAAGTTCGAAGAGAAACAACAGAGAAATCAGTTTCTCTACAGCATCTTGCTAAATGGAAACAGTTCTGCCCACTTCCACAGCAGACAAGCCTGATGATATATTCTGTTGCGTGCATTCTCTCTGCTCTGCGCATCCTTCCATCCTCAAAGGCACCACACTGTCCAATTTTAGATGGAGTAAGAAAGACTTGCAGATGTTTTCAGCACGAAGAGACTTTACCATAAGGAAGAGAGCTGTAAATTAATTCTACTAACAAAGGCAAGTGATTTTTAAATCCTATGGGAATTTACAGGGAAACACCAAAAGACTTTAGGCAGATTATAGACAGTTTTATTAGTCCTCTCTGTCTGCTCAGCTTTACCTAGATTATAGTCGTACTCCTCCACAGAGACAGAAAATTTAAGGTTCTCTTTTCTCAGGTGAAATTTGGCAAGATAGTGAGAGCATTTATCTATCATAAGGTACAGTTAAAATTTGCTTATTATTATTAAAAATAAAATTAAGAGACATTAAGAGAATGTCAAATTTTAAGTCAATACAAAGCCAAAGTTTAGTCAAATGCAGAAGAACATTAACCCCTGTTTTGTCAATTTTTCATTTTTCACCCTTTCTTCAAGTATATTTTGCCTATCTGTGACTTTTGTTGTTCAGGTTTAGCTTGTAAGTTTTCTTCTGCAAGTTCTCCATAATCTCCAAAGCTGGGCTAGTTCTCTGTTATACCTTCTCGGTGGATGTTGCCATATGTTTTGTGTGCCTCTATTACTTTTGCAGTTGTTCAATTGCTAATCCCCTCCAGTTACCAAGTCCAGGAAGTGAAAACCATGTCTTCCTTAAACACTGTTCAGCTTGAGGGCCTGGCACATTTTCTATTATACTGTAGTCATTCAGAGAAGCAGTAAATAAATGTATTCAAGAATACAATGCTCCCCCCTCCTGGAGTTTATTAGATTAAACAGTGTGTCCACCTTATACGTGATATCCCAGCCATCCTGAGAGCTTAACATCTGTTAGCTGTTTTCACTCTCAAAATGATTCCAGTGTGGGTGGTATGTCATGTTGTTTCCCTTCAAATATCTTTTGTTCATTCCAAAATTTTATTTCACAATCCATGGATTCCCACTTAAATCGATAATCACTGTAATAAAGCCAATAACCTGTGCTGAGTCAAAGACATCCCAACTGTGTCTGTTTTGGTGGAAATCTGGAGCCCTTGACATGCCAAGTAATTACTAAGTGAAAGTGAGCGCTAATCTTGATCTGCGTGTCAGGAGAATCCTGCCATTGGCTTCCTGGCCAAGACTCGGCTGGGGCCCAGCTAAGACAACATTAGGGAGAAAAGGATAGGTGGAAATTGTCTAGCTGTGAGTCTAAAAGGCACAGCAGAAACTTACAATGAAAAATTATCATAGCAATTTCATGTGTATCACAATTTCACTTGTCACAAAGCTGCAGTTATCCAGTCTTATAGGTAATGCCATGGAAAACGATGCTCTAAAATAGCACATTACTGCTACTTATAAATGATGTCATGGTTTCAAGACAATCATTTCATTTTTTAAAAGGCTATCTATGATGGGAGGGAGGTACAGGAAACATGATTTAATAATCTAGAGCAGCAGAATGAAAAGAATATCTGTTGAATAGACAGTCATGATGCAACTAAAGTACTGTGATTAAGGCCTGAGTTGCAGTCTTCATGAACAAAATTGCTAAAGAGACTTGTAAAAGAGGAAAGAGAGGTGGAAATCTGAATCTAAAGTTCCTAATTTGTTTTGTTTCTGGACTGATAAATAATCAAATACTCTTAAAATCACTTGGAAATGATAGAACTTGGGAAATCAGATAACTTTCTATTTTCTGAGTTTCTATAGTGTGATAGTTTATATTTTTTTCTCAAAATTTATCTTTGTGAATAAATCTTTGCTGAATATCCTATGCTTCATAGAATTACATTTATTTTGGTTGACAGCATGTTTGCCGAAATGTGTATCTAAATTATCTCATACACAATGATTAAATGAAGAGTTTTAATTACTTGTCTCTGGGATTTCAATGCATTTTCCAAGGGGGAGTAGTTCAGACAGTAAAAAGAAGTATGAGGTACAAGCCAGGACTCTTGTCTGCCCTTAACTGCTCTCATCTGCCTCTTTAAAAAGGAGAGAGGTTCCCCAGATACCAACAGCTCATCAAATTACAAGCAGGAACCATGAATGAGTATTTCCACAGGCTTTTTTCCTACATGTGGCCTAATAGGTTACCATATTTTTCTTGTTGTTGTGGGTTTTGTTTGTGTGTTTTATGAAAATGTGATTTATCCATCCCTGGAAGAGTTTATCAAACAAGATTTCAGAGATGTATACATTTATAACCTATTCTCTTATCAAAATTAAAATTTAATATTTCATTCCCCAGGAGTTTATATTGAGGATTAAAACTTGATGCTTCTTTCTGCATGGTGTGCAAAAATCTTATAACTTAATGGGGCATTATGTCATTGAGCATTAATAATGTCCTAATTTCTAGACAGAAAGAAGGATACATACATTAGGAAAATAATGAAGTCTATGTTACATATCACTCTAGACCTCAGAACTATTATTCACCACTTTCCACTTGTTCGACCATGACCTCCAAGATTGCTCCACTGTAGTGAATCCTGATCACCCATTATGCAAAGCATAATTGCAACTCAGAGAAGTAAAATAATATTAATCAGGGATAACTTTGCTACGGACTTTGACCCACAGGTATAAATCTAATAAATGTGGAGGGTTTTTTTCCATAATATAATGAGTTCTTCCTTATATCATCACTCATGGGACCAATGTGAAGTCATAATAGGAATATTTAAGGCAATTAATGAGACAGATCAGGAATGATTGTATGGTTTTAATTTCCTAATCATTTTAATGTCTTAAATTAGAGATATACAACATGATCAATTAATTAAAACCAGTCAGTCACATTCCTCTGGAATAATATGATGGAAGAGTAAAAGTAGAGGAAACTATGTACAATTAAGGGAAGAAAACGTTAGGCTAGCTATCAGAAAAGCAATATGGAAATGATTAAATCAGATTAATTGCAAGATAGTCTATTAAGTGAAGTAGCTAAAAGAACCATTTCCTGAGTCACAGAAACAGACTACACTGACATTTCACCAAAGGCAGCCAGTAGCATCATGTAAGGCACCTGTGAGTGTCTGCCTTGATCATCTGCTCCTTCATGTCCTGCATCTTTTGTCATTTGTTCCATAATCCATTCTCAGATCTTTGCTGATCTACATTGTTCCTGTTGAGAATTAGTGAATTTTAGGGCTGCAAGCACTTAGGAAATAATGTAGGAAGACCCTACAAACATACAAAAAATGTTCTTTGGAGATGAGTATGCATTCAAAACACTCTATTAAACAAAACATCCAATAAGCACAGAAACAGCAAACATGTGATTTACGAGACCATTTTATCATTTGAAAAAAATACTAAAATATTTTGTCAGTGTGTTTTTGTAGCTCTTAAATTCTAATGGATCAATATATCATGTTTTTCAAATTTAAATTATTTAGTAAAGTGTAATAAGAAAGAATTTCCTAAATGTGTCATTGAAGAAATCAAAGTATAAATATCCATGAAGTGGATAATGATAGTTTCATGTAAGGCTCAGGACAAAAAATTGTGGGTGTAGGACAAATTCAGAGTTTGTTTTCATTGTGTATTCTTTCATAGAATTTGAGGACTTTATCACACATATATTAATTCACGAATATATCAGAAAGAATATTTAGCCATGATTAAAATGAGTGAAAAAACTTTAAGAGAAGAAATATTTTATATACAGCCTCAAACTCATAAAATATTCAATTAGGAATTCTAGTCCTAAGCATAAATATTAAAAAAATGAGTTGTGATTGAACATTTTGGTGAACTCTAATTTTGTAATAAGGCTAAGCATTTACTCTAGCAATTGACAGATTAAATATTGATATCATAAGCTACTTCAAAGGCTTTGAATGATAACAATGAATTCTGTTTATAAAAATAAATGATTAAATGTAACTTGAGTCAACTATCACAACATTTCATGTTCACTAGAGATATATAAGCAATATCTTTAAATGACCAACTAGAACCAAATGATTAGATTATTCTCCTGATTTGCTTATATAATTATAGATTTGCATTATATCTCATCAAAATGGAAAAAGAAACACTTCTCTTTAGCTATTTTCTTCTTATGGTGGAGCTGTTACCAGTATAAGAAGGAAGAGGCAATATATTCTTGTACAGATTGAAAAAGCCACACCAAACACTTCCATGAAATTCATCTCTATAAATCCTTTTTCTAGTGCCCCTTTTGTGGATATGCTGCATCTTTATAAGTCTTGATTTTTGCTGTTGTCACAAAATCAGCCTTTACTCTGCCTGTGACTTTGACATAGATAATGTTAGTTGAAACATCAGTGCTAAAACTGCCTATTACCTACTTAATTCTGAAAGTGAAATGTATCCAGTTTTATTCTTCTTATAGCTGTCACTTCTGGCTTGCACTGAGTTGGAAATATTTTCACTCAGAACTCTTTAATTCTGCCTTTAAATTATTGACTTTTTCCTCCATAATCTCATTTTCTAACAAACTGTTAGAAAAGAATTGTTAGAGTATTTGACAGCAGAAACTATGGAACCTAGAAAATCACTTCATTAATAGTAAGTGATGTTTTACTTCACAGGTACAAGCTTTTGATAAATTTCTAGCATTTCATCATTTTAAGATCCTCGTGACAACTAGAGGAATTAGGTGGCATATACCACAGTCATGATTTGTATGGTCAGAAACAACTATCTAAGACTTCTTCTTCCCCAAAGGTGTAAATCTAAACAGAAAACTCCTGTGCTTTCTTTCTTTCTATAAGGCATATATATGCATGCAGTGAAGATCAGTGGCATAAGGACCTCCTATCTCCCTCCCTCTCTCTTTCCCTTCCTCTTTCTTTTCCTCCCTCCCTCTCTCTCTCTCTTAGACACACACACACACACACACACACACACACACACACACACACACACACACACACACACACACACACACTTTGCTCCCCACATCTTATAACACAATGGCTCCCTCCAGTGTTGAGTTCTAAGGAAATAATGACTAAAAGCGTATCTGGAGTTCCTAGTCCTGTACTTAGAACTAACACGGGAATTTTTTTGGCTGCCACCCTGTTCCTTCTATCATCCACAACATAAAATAATGAGGTAATGTAAAATCGGAATTTCAGATGAATTTTATACTTTCTGTGCCAACAAATACTTGAAATCTTCAGTTCTCATCTTGTGTGTAATTGAAGGTGATAATCTACATTTCTTCCAAACTCGTTAAGAAGCACAGAGAGATAATTTGATCTCTTCTTATAGTCAAGAACTGAACCATAGTCAGAATAGTGAGGTCCTCAAATGGCATCAGTCAGCCTTTGTTCCTATGTTTCTGTACTTCTATTTAGTAATAATTGATCAATGTAGCTGAGTGTTTCCCTGTTTTATAGAGGCACTCAATTGCAAGTTACACAATAATATTTGTCTCCTCTTCCAAAACCTTACTTTGTATGAAATCATAATAGAGTATTATACTTTCATACTTCAAAGTACCTAATAAAGGTTCTGATTTGGAAAGTATTCAGAGGTTATGAGATGAATTTTTTCAGTAAATGTCATTATTATGAATACTTACTCATCATTTCAGCATTTTAGTCTTAATAAATCTCAGTATGAAAAGAGGCATGAAAGAGCCTGTCACCTCCTTATCAAAATTGTTAAACTGCTGAAAAAATATATTTATGCTATGAGCTAACCTTCTGAGGGTTGGCAGATACATGCAGATATGCTTCAAGGATGCTTGGTCTGTATGATGACAAAACATTCTATTGTGTCTTCCACTGGGATCTTCAACTGTCAAGAAAACTCAGTAAAGATGAAATATTCAACTTTCTCACTCAATGGGACCACAGTCAAGAGTGTTGTGGTTCTAATTACTATGTACTAACATATGAATGAAGATTATTTTAGAGATTAAACAAAATCTTCTAGGAATGTAGTTGCCACTTACATTAAGGAAGATCTTTAGGATTCTTTCTTCTAGGACAGCTAACTTCTCATCAAAGAAATTTCTTAGGGGACATTGAAAGGTGATTCCATTAGATTTGACCAAATGTGATATACTTGGATTAACTATACGAGATACTGGAATTGTACAGGATGATTTGTGATTTCTATTGTTGTACATGACGAAAACTCAACCAGAACCACCTATAAACAAACAAAAAAGTAAAATAAATGCATTAGTTTACATGAGTCAACCATGATTAGATAAAAGAGTTCAAATGATGCATCTCAGATTTTTGTTTCTACTGTTGTTCTCAGAAGGTTGACGTGATATGGTCTTCCAGGGATATATCACCTAAGCCAGGCACAATGGTGCACGCCTATAATCCCAGTCCTCTGAGCTCAAGGAATATATCACCTGCAGAATTTATGATATTGAAAGAAAAGCAATTTCTTCCTCCCTAACATTTATATCAGGCCTTGAAAGCCAATTCTGAGGTTTTTCTTTTGAACACGACCACAAAGATAAAAAACAAAACAAAACAAAACAAAACAAAACAAAAATAATAAAAGCCAAACATAGTGTCTAACAAGAGAAGGCTACTCAGTCCCAAGTCAGAGACCTGGAAAAGGCACCTTTCTGTGAGAGAAGTGGAGAAAGTTAATTAAGTGAAGAACCTTCCCAGAGAGTCCAACTGTGAAGCTAAACAAGACTACCAACGCTCCCTGCTTCTCATTCTGAGCACCTTATCATTCGGGGACAAATACATTCCTTATTATCTTATAAACTTTTTCTCATGGTTCAAACCATAGAACTACTAGTTTATGTTTTTTTCTTTTTGGCACCATGCAAGATATTGAGTCTCACCTTCATGTATGTCACCCATTCTGCACAATATGAGGATTACAAAGGATATCAGAGTATTTCTGCTAGGCCATTGTTTACTGTCACCACTAGAGTTTCACTTATTGTTTTATGATTCCTGAAATTTCCTTCACTTGAACATGAATTTCAGTGACAAATATAACTTTCTCCTAATAACCCTTGGTGTTGGCAGGAAATAGAAACAATTCTTCTAAAGTACTGAAGATAAATTAAACTGAAACCTTTCTATCATAACTTAGAATGATGTTTTAATAGATTTCTATATCTCCTTCCCAGTAAAAAAAAAAAAAAAAGTAACATCATCAATATTTGGTAGAAATTGATGGAAAATTCCAGTGTCATCTTCAATAAAGGAGTTGCCAAATATGGTCAACTTCATGCTCCTGTTCTTCATGTGCAATTGCTCTGTGCTTTCTCTGGTCCATTGTGATCTGTCTCTAGGTACATGCTGTGCTGCATCCTCTCCTGTAAATGACTCAAAGATGCTTGCATTTCTTCTAAAGCAAAACATCAATTCCAGTGGTTTCTCTACAGGTACCAGGGTTTTAAAAGCAGAATTCACAAAATCAAATTCTTTTTGATCTTATGGTAAAGAAAAAGAAAAATCCACTCTTCATATAATAGCAAAGGATAAGAATTCTATCAAATAAGACTGTGATCTATATCTAAAAGGCCAGTTGTAGTTTTACACTAATAAATCATGCAAAAAAATGGAGAAAAATTTTTCCAAGTACTCTGATTACTAGAATATTCTTTATACCTGGATTTTTAAATGTTACATACCCTTCAGATTTTGACTCAAATGAAACATATGTGAAATTCAAGTTAATATAGCCTGTGTTTAGTAAGTGGATATTCCACCAACCTTTGCAAATCCTTCAGTCTTTTAAGATTTCTTCTCGGAGAAACTATAAAAACTCTGCCCCTTTCTCTGTGGAATTAGGGAACACAGGATCTCCTCCCTATCAAGTCTTTTAGATATCCGTGCCCCATTACTCTCCATCATTCAAACCCGAGTACCAGGACTGCTATCCAGATGTGGACTTCCAAGTCTCATCCTAGTGTCTACTGAAATTCTCGTGTTAACCCTTTTCTAAGATGCAGTGTGTCACCTTTA
>PVIR01031090.1:0-19755 GCA_004026965.1 Petromus typicus | reverse complement strand
TTTGTGGTTCAGGCTGGCCCTGAGCTCAGCCTCAAACTCACATCACAATCCTCCTGCCTCTGCCTCCCGAGTGCTGGGATTACAGGCGTGAGCCACCACGCCCGGCACTGTGGTATGTGGTACTGGTTGCTGCTGGGTGTGGGTCTCCACACCCGGTATTGTTATGTGGTTACCGGGGAATCGAACCCGGGTCCTTGCGTTTGCAAAACAGGCGCCGGAACCACTGAGCTAACTCCCCGGCCAAGTCCTAGGATTCTTGCTTTGTATTATATATTCTCTGGGGATTTTTTTGTTTTAATTTGCTTTTTGAGACAGGGTCTTCATGTGTATTTCAGAGTACCCTTGAACTCACTTTGTAGCCTAGGCTGACTTCAGACTTATAGTGGTCCTTCTCCCTCAGCCTCCCAGTTGCTGGGATTATAGGCCACTCTCCAGTTTTGGCAAATTTGTGATGACATTTGTCCTCCATTACAGTGTTATAAGTAATTTCCCTAAAAGCCCCTGTGTTCCACCAATTCATCCCAGCTTTCTTGTGCCCAGGTAACTTGTTTAATGTTTCTATAGTTCTTCCTTTTCTGGCATATCATATAGGAATCATTTTATACATAGCTTTTTTTTTTTTGTCATATATAACTTTTTCATGTAGATTTCTTTTTCTTAGCAGTATATGTTTAAGTTTCGTCATTGTCTTTTGTGGCTTAATGGCTCTTTTTTCTTTTTTATGGTACTGAGAGTTGAACCCAGGGCCTCCTGCATGTGAGACAAGTGCCACAGAGCTTCATCCTCACCATGAAGTTTTTATAGCAAATTAAGATACGTTCAGGAACATCTAAAAGCAGCTTATGCGTTTTTCACATTGCTGAAGGAATATAACTGTCATTTTTTTTTTTTTTACAGATTATCTTGATAATGGTAATAATAAAATGGCAATTCAGCAAGCAGATAAGTTGTTGAAGAAACATAAGGATCTTCATTGTGCTAAAGTAAGTTCATTTGTGCCTGAGGCATTTATATTTGTATGTTACATTTGTATTCTTTAAAAGGAAAGGATTTTTTTTTTTATCTTTAATTGCGAGTATATATGATAAAATTACATTCATGCTAGGAATTGGGACGTTATTAAACATAAAGTATTACAGATGTTTGATTTCTTTAGAGACTGTTCATGTTTTTTCAGAATATTTTGTAGGCTATTTATTTTCCTGATTGCCTACATGCCATAGATAATGTTTAATTGAAAGCTATTTATTTGGGGGGGGTTATGGCTTATCTAGTTGTTACAGAGTTCTTTCCTTCCCTCTTTTCCTCCCTCGCCTCCCCTTCCTTTCCTTTCCTTCTTCAGACTGCTATGTATGTAGTACAGGCAAGCCTTGAACTAATGGGGTTCCTCTTGCCTCATCCTCCTGAGTGCTAAGATTATTTGCATGCACCACTGTGCTTAGCTTCTTTTGAACACTTTTGGGCACTCTTAATATGACTGAAATGGGAAGGATTTTGTTGGAGTGATTTGAGATAGGATCTCACTATGTATTCTAGGCCAATCTTAAACTCACTGTATAGTTCAGGCTGGCCTTGAACTTGCAGGCATCCTCCTGCCAACTGCTAGGATTATACCACCAGGTCCAGCAGGAATCATGATTTGCTTAGACTTGTAGTAAAAGTAGGTTTTATTGACTAGCACCCCACACATCCCTTATAATGCCTTTGAGATTTGTTTGGTTAGGTTTATATTTCCTTCTGTATCCTTTACAAACTGAGTTTTCTCTCCTTATGACTAGGTTTTAAAGGCAATTGGTTTACAGAGAACTGGAAAGCAAGAGGAAGCCTTTACTTTAGCACAGGAAGTGGCAGCCCTGGAACCCATAGATGACAACTCACTGCAGGCACTGACTATTCTTTACCGGGAGATGCATCGACGTATGTATCCTTCTTTTCATTGCTTTTTGACCTTAGCTTACAATTTTGGATATTTCTTACTGAATTCTTTTTTGCTTTGTGCAGTTTGCTTGTTGTGACTTCTGACTTGTAAGGATGATAATAGGTAGATTCATGCATTAACCACTGTCTGAAGATTTTGACAGAAAGGGTAGTTTACGTGTGTCCCATTCCTTGAATTGTAATCAAGGCTAAAGTGAGTTCGTTTGTAACACTGATTTGTTAAATGGAGTCTTTTCCCTTATTTTTGGATATTTATTTATTTTGTGACACTGAGGTTTAAACCCAGGGAACTGTGAGCTACATTTTTCAGCTTGCTTTTTCTTTTATTTTGAGATTGGGTCTTGCAATGTTGCCCAGGCTGGCCTTAAACTTGGAGTCCTTCTGCCTTCTTAGTAACTGGGATTATAGTTGTGTGCCATCATGCTTGGCTCATTTTTTTTCATTTTTTAATAAGGAAGATTTCTTTTTTAAAAAAAAATTGATTTTATTAGTACTTTTTTTTTTCGTGAGACAGGTCTTGCTTTGTAATTCAGGCTGGCCCTGAGCTTAACCTTGAACTCAGAGCAATCCTCCTGCCTCTGCCCCCCCAATGCTAGGATTACAGGTGTGAGCCACCATGCCCAGCATTGTGGTGTGTGGTTACCAGGAATCAAACTTGGGACCTTACACTTGCAAGGCAGACACTGGGATCACTGAACTAAATCCCTGGCCCTTGTTTCCTTTTTTTTTTTTTTAGGTTTTTTGAGACAGGGTCTCACTTTGTGGTTCAGGCTGGCCCTGAGCTCAGCCTCAAACTCACATCACAGCAATCCTCCTGCCTCTGCCTCCCGAGTGCTGGGATTACAGACGTGAGCCACCACGCCCGGCACTGTGGTATGTGGTACTGGTTGCTGCTGGGTATGGGTCTCCACACCCAGTATTGTTATGTGGTTACCGGGGAATCGAACCCGGGTCCTTGCGCTTGCAAGACAGGCGCCGGAACCACTGAGCTAACTCCCCGGCCCCCTTGTTTCCTTTTTTTAAACCATCAAATTTTTTTCTTTCCCTTTTTTACTTACCATTACTCTCCCTTTTCCTTTTCCTTTTGAACATTTTATTCCTATTTCACAATACTTGTCGTACATTTTAGAACTCGTGTATACCTTCAGTTTCTTATACCAGAGAAATGATACAGTATTTACACATCTGTGTCATTTATTTCTCCTATGAGTATGTCCTCAAAGTACATCCATTTAAGTATAATTGACTCAAATATGTCATTCTTTATGGCAGAGTAATACTCTATTTAAAAAAAAACAACCACATATCTGTATTTAGTCTCCTATTAAGGGGCATTTAGGCTGTTTCGAAGATTTAGCTATCACAAACAGCTGCTATAAACATGGGTGCACATAATATATGGAAAATTTTAAACAGACAAAAGTAGAATAGCATAATAATCCCATGGTACTCTTTGTTCACCTTTGATAATTATTAACTCATGGCCAATTTTGTCTGTACTCTTCTCCTACCAGATTATTTTATAACATATCCTGAATTATATTAATTTATAAATAAGTTGCCTTAAATAAGGGTGTTGATTTTGTTTTTGTTTTTCTGTTTATTTATTATTTTGAGATAGGATCTCACTGTGTAGCCCAGGGTGGTCTCAAACTTGTGGAATTCCTCTTGCCTCATCTTCCCAAGTATTGGGATCTCAAGCATGTGCCATCACACTTGGCTTTTAATCAAATTCATAAATATTTTATTGTGAAATGATATTTTTTCATCATGCATGTTATGAAAGAATATATTTTATGTAACCTGCTAATAAATTGGATATACAATACTGAACACTAATGACCCCCCAGCTCAAGCAGTAGAGCACTGCTGCTATTAGGAAGGTTCCCTGGTTATGTTCCTCATCAGTGTCCATTCTTCTTTTACCTCCCAAGGAGCATTTACTGTGCTGCGTTGTTTTTGAGTGTTGCTTTGTTTTTCTTTTTCTTTTTTTTGCAGTATTGGGGATTGAATCCTGGGCCTTTACATTAAGCTACATCGTGGCCCCTTTTATTATTTGGATGGCCTTACTTTTTTCTTGTTTTATTTTGATGCCAGGTCTCACCATGTTCAGGCCAGTCTTGAACTCATGTAGCCCAGGCTGGCCTCAAATTCAAGAGATCCTCCTGCCTCAGGCTCCTTCATGCTGGGCATGCACCATGATACCCAGCAGGGCTTGGTTCTTTTCTCTTTTTTCCCCTTCCTTTCTTCCTTCTTTTCTCCTCCCTCCCTCCTTCCTCCTTCCCCCCTTCTCCCCTATACCCTATCTTCTCTTTCCATTCCCTTCTTTTTTGTGTTGTGGATCATATCTAAGGCCTTGTACATATTAGGCAAGTGCTCTACCACTGAGCTATACCTCTAGCCCTCTTGGATTATTTAAGTCTTTGTCACATGTAGTTTTCTAAGAATAAACATTATTTTTGCTTGATTTTTAATTTTTGTTTGTTTGTTTTTGAGACAGGGTCTCACTTTGTAGTTCAGGCTGGCCCTGAGCTCAGCCTCAAACTCACAGCAATCTTCCTGCCTCTGCCTCCTGTGTGCTGGGATTATAGGCGTGAGCCACTATGCCCAGCACTGTGGTATGTGGTTCTGATTGCTGGTGGGTATTAGTCACCACACCCAGTAGTTCCCGGATTGAACCTGGGTCCTTGCACTTGCCAGGCAGGCGCCAGAACCACTGAGCTAAATCCCTGGCCCAGTGGTAGGTTTTTTTGTTCATTTATTCTTTGAGGTGAGTTCTTCCCATTTTGTATAAGCTGGTCTTGAATTTCTGTGCTAAAGTGATCCTCCTGCCATAGCCTCCCATGTTGCTGGGACAAGGGTATAGCACCGTGTACTTTATTATTATTATTGTTATTTTTCTTCCCTTGAGACAGGGTTTCACTTTGTAGTTCAGGCTACCCTTGAACTCACGATGTAGCCCAAGATGACCTCAAACTTGCAATCCTCCTGACTCTGCTTCAGAATGCTGGTATTACAGGCGTGCCCTATTACCCTGTTCCTGTATACTTTATTGTGGTTTAATTAGTTAATACATTTATTTATAAGATACTAAGGTGTGAGAGGGAGACTGATTAGACTAGAGAGGGAAAGCAGTCATTGTTCAGGGAAAGTGTTCTACAGAGGCAGTTTTTGAACGATATTGCAGCTAAAGTTCAATAACTAGAAAGAGGAAAGGAGATTAAGCAGAGGAAGCAGTCTAAAGACATAAAAGTAGGATATATCACAGGGCATCAGGTGGTATGAAAAATAGTTTAATGTGGCTAAGTGACAGTGCTGGGGAAAGGGACAGGAACAGAATTCAGGTCTGGAAGGGCCTTGTATGTTGTAACTTGTATGTTGTAACGAAGTTTGACCCTCAGTCCCTAAGAGAAGAGTAATAATCAGATAAGACAAATCCAGTGCATTCTTCATTTTAATAATAGGCATCTGTTTTCACCAAATAGGGAAAATGTTAAAAATTGTTAGGATTTGCTTTAATATTAAAATGTAATTAAATCTTACTTCTTTTTATCTTAGCGGAATTAGTTACAAAACTTTATGAAGCGGCTGTGAAGAAAGTTCCCAACAGCGAGGAGTATCACTCTCACCTCTTTATGGCCTACGCCAGAGTGGGTGAATACAAGAAAATGCAACAGGTAACTTGATCCCAAACTTACGGGACTACTATTAGAAGTTCTGTAAATGTCTTTAATGGGATTTAATGGGGTGTGTATTTGTGCGTATTTGTGTGTGGGGATCAACCAGTTACTTATTATTCAAGTTCTCTGAACAGTTTATTTGGGAAAAATTGATTGTTCTTCATTTGTGGCTTGATAATATAAGTTTACTTCTGATTTGTAAATTTAAGAGTCTCTGTTCTGCTGAGATTTTTAAATCTATCGGGAAAATTCCATTGTCTGGAATAGTTGGTTTTGTTAGTCTGTTTATTTCCTGGAATCATCTTATTTGCCAGTTTGTCTGTTTCAGGTGTTTTTAGTACATGTTTAAAGGAGCCTCCTGTGGACATATATTTGAACTAGTGTATAGGTAAAACTGATACCCCAGATGATGGAAACCTGCATAATGAAGCCCATAAACAATTAGGATGTCTAACTAGTGGTTTTTTGGGTGTTTATTTATTTAAGAAATGCTTCTTTGTGGATCTGATGTCTTCTGAAGGCAGAGATTTCTTACTTGGGTATTTATTTATTTATTTCCTGAGATAGAATTTTGCTATCTAGTTCAGGCTACCCTGAACGTACTTTGTAGTCCAAGCTAGCCAGTAATCCTGTCTCAGCTCCCTGTGCACTGGGATTATAATCATGCCCTGCCATGCTCAGTTTATTTCATCTTATTCTTTGACTGAAACATCAAACGATAGCTATAGATAATCAGGCAGAGTAGGTGGTATGATTATAATAGAATTTCTTTCTTAAAACCAGTCTGTAAGGTTGGCACGGGGAAGGGGGATACCTCTGATCTCAGCATTCTGAGAGACTGAGGCAGAAGGAATCCAAGTATCTGTTGTAACCTTTTCAGTCCTGCCATTGTAGCAGAACAGCCATCGACAGTGCACACATGTATGGGCATTCTGTATTGTGTAAAAAGAATTTTTTCAGCAATGAGAATTGAATGAAGAGGGTTCACATTGAGCTATATCTCCATCCAACTCTTTTTGAATGGATTGGTTAATTGGTTTGTTTAGGTTTTTTAAGATAGTCTTATTATATGATTCAGGCTGATTTAACCTCCAGTATATATCCCAGGCTGCCCTTGAGTTTTTGATTATCCTGCCTCAGCCTCCTGAGTATCGGGATTATGGGTGTATGCTACCACATCTGGTTATTTTGAGACAGTTTTACTAAAGTGCCCCAGATAAGTTTAAGCATTTTTTTTTTTTTTTTTAGTTTTTTTGAGTTAAGAGTCTCACTTTGTAGTTCAGGCTGGTCCTGAACTCGGCCTCAAACTCAGCAATCCTCCTGCTCCTGCTTCTCCAGTGCTGGGATTACAAGCATGAACCACCACGCCAGGCACTGTGGTGTGTGGTACTGACTGCTGGTGGTTGTGAGTCACCATGCCCTGTATTGTGTATGTCGTTACTGGGGATGAAATTGGGCTTTTGTGCCTGCAAGCTAGAACCACTGATCTACATCCCCAGGCCAGGTTTAAACTTTTAATGCCTCAGCCTCTCAGAATGCTGGGATTATAGGTGTAAGCCCTTGCACCCAGCTTCTTTTTAATTTTATTTTTGAACCAAGGTCTCAATAGGAGGCTCAGGCTAGGCTGAAATTTGTAATTGTCCTGTTTTAGTCTCCTAGAGATCTGGGATTATAGGTGTGTACCTAGCTAAAATAGTTTTAATTATTTATTTCTTTATTGACTAATATTCTCAGGAAAAGTATTCTAAGGCTATAGTTTTTCTCTAGCATGGGAAATTATTTTTAAAAAGTAGCAAAACAGGCACAAATAAACTCAATATAATTTATATTTCTAGGAGAAAAATACATGTGTGTTTGTTTTATTTTTTGAGACAGTCTCACTACGTAGATCAGGCTGGCCTGGAATATTCCTCCTCCTGCCCCAGGCTTCTGAGTAATGAGATTAAATATACCACGATGCTTAGCTAAAATACATTTTAAACAAAGTTTACTAAATACCTGTTTATAGAGATAGTATTAAAATAAATTGTGATTTGGAGGCACAGTGATACAACTCCCTTAATCCCAGTTACTTGAGAGGATGAGCAGAATAGCAAGTTTGGGGCTACCTGGGCAATTTAATGAGATCCTGTCTCAGAGCAAAATTTTTAAAAAGGGATAAGGATACAGATTAATGGTAGTCTGCCTAGCATATACAAGGCCCTGGGTTTAGTCCTCAGTACTAAAAATAAATAAACATAAAATAAAGTTACAGTTAATCTCTACAGTAAAATAAGATGCAGTACCCTGTTTCCCTAAATAATGTTGAGTATCTTTGTTGACATAGGAAGCTGTTTTTTTGAGACAGGATCTTTTTCGTAGTTTAGGCTGGCCCTGAGCTCACTGTTTAGCCCAGGCCAGCCTTGAATTCACAGCAGTTCTCTTGCCTCTGCCTTCCAAGTGCTTGGATTACAGGCATGAGCCACCACACTTAGCATTGTATTATGTGGTGCTGATTACTGGTGGGCTGAGTCACCACATCTGGCATTGCTGAATGTGATTACTGGAGACTGAACTAAGGACCTTGCCTTTGCAAGGCAGGCGCCAAAACCACTGAGCTAAATCCCTGGCCCAAAAATCTGTTTTAATATGGGAAAATGAACTTGCAGTCCTTCTGCTTCAGCCTCCTAGAGTACTGGGACCACAGGTGTTCAGCACCTCTTGGCTAAGGTACAAGCATTTTACAGACTTAATGTATATATAGTTCACAAGTAAAGATTTTTGTTTTGTTCATTACTTTAACCTCAGTGCCTTAAATAATATCTGTACAATAATACTTGTTAAAGACTGAATGATTAGTATAACTTTAGAGGTGGGAGGGAGGAGACACAGGGAATCAGAGAATAAAGAGCTGTTTTCCCAGATGACAGCCTTAGCTGGGAATATTTGAAACCAGCATCAGTGTAGTGTTGCTGGTCATTCATGTTGTGATTACACTTTCCTCTTGCTGTAAATGACCTTCCCATTCTGTGAGTTGCCACTATGGAGCCATATTTTTCTTTTTATTAGGGAATTGTGATAGAACTATATTTTTAAAATATGTCTGTTATCAAAATTTTCTGTATTATCAGATTATCCAAGTCTACAGAATGGTAGAGTGTGAACATGAAATGTTTCCCACATTTTATGTTAAAATTTATATTAATTTCTAATACTCTCTTGTTTTTTTTAAATCTTTGTATGTCATTATTAAAATATTTTCTTTTCCTGAATTATGAACTAAAGCTGACTCTGGTACTTCTTACCTTACACCTTCAGAGTATGTATCCCTTACTGTCAGGTACAGGAAACTCTATATACCTTATACTCTAGCTCATGCTCTGTGTCTGTTTTGTCTCACATCATGTTGATTCTACCTCTGCAGGTTCCATATAATATACTTCATCCTATTTTAAATCTTGTCATCTGTGCTTCCCACTTTGTCTTTTCACAGTACTACTTACATAGTTTTCCTAGATGAAAATAGATTTATACTTAGCATTTTCTAGTCTTTATAGACTCCTAGAAAAGGTACCTTTCAATCCTTTTCCCTGCTACTCTTAATCCTCTATGTCCCTCGGGTTTACTAGTCATCTGTCCCCATTTTCCCAGTGCTAGGGCATTGAAACTATGGCCTTCTATATAATAAGCAAGTACTCTGTCCCTGAGCTACATCCCTAGTTCTTGACTTACTTTTGCTCTTTCTCCTTCTCTCCCTTCCTTTCTGTCTTTGCATTACTGGTGATCCAGCAGCATATTAAGGCAAGCATTCTACCACTGAATTACATCTCCAGCCTTTGAATATTATGTATTTCATAGTGCAAGGATCAGTTTTTCCCTACTACTCCAACTTCCAGGAGTAGAACCCGGAGCCTATGCATGCTAGGCAGGACTGTAGCACCTATCTACATCTCAGTCCATTTTAAATTTAATTAATTATTTAAAATTTTGAGGCAAGATCTTGTTAAATTCCCTAGCCTGGCTTTGAATGTATAATCCTCCTTCTTCAGCTTCTTGAATAACTTGGATTATGGGAGTGTGCTTAGCATATTCTCTGATTTTGAAGTTTAAATATTTTGTCTGGTTTTCTTTGTCTTACCATAGCTCATTAATGTGGTCTCTTCAGTGAAGGTTTTTTTTTTTTTTTTTTTTAAAGATAGGGTCTCGCTTTGTAGATCAGACTGGCCCTCAACTCACTATGTAGCCCAGGCTAACCTTGAACTCACAGCAATCCTGCCCCTACCTTCCCTGGGATTACAGTTGTGAGCCACCACGCCCAGCATTGTGGTATTTGGTACCAAACTCTCAGTACTTCATGCTTGCCAGGCAGAGGCTGGAACCAGGAGCTAAATCCCTGATCCCGTGTTTTTTTAATTTTTAAGACAAGTTCTCGCTATGTAGTAGGGTGGTCTTGAATTCCTGTGTAGACCAGACTGACTTTGGACTCACAGCAGTCCTTCTGCCTTAACCTCCCAAAAGCTGAGATTATAAGTGTGAGCCTCCATGCCCAGCTAAAGATTATTTATTGATATATATTGATAATACATTGATATAAGTCAAATTTTGTGTTTGCTCCATAGTCTATTAGAACACCATTGGATTATAGTATAGTCTAGAAATACTGCTCCTCAATTTTAGAAAAATATGATTGAAAAGCTGAAATGTTGACTGGCCTAGTGGCACATGCCTGTAAATCTAGCATTTGGGAGGTTGAGACAGGAGGATCACCGTGAGTTTGAGGTTACCCTGAGCTACATAGTGAGTTTAAGCCCAGCTTTAACGGCATAGTGAGACCCTGTCTGAAAAAAAAAAAAAGAACCAAGAAAAAAAGATGAACATTACTCATGATATAAAAATTCACTTGTGGGATTACCTCTATTGCTATAGCCATCAAATCAGTGGGCACTAACTAGGATAGGTAAATGTCTAATTCTCCTAGGAAATGTCTTACCATCTGTCTGGATTGTTGTTCTCTATATGATATTTTCTAAATTAAATATTTGTGACTTTATCTTTCAGGCTGGCATGGCTCTGTATAAGATTGTCCCCAAAAATCCTTACTATTTTTGGTCTGTGATGAGCTTAATTATGCAAGTAAGTATCACATTCAGAGCCTCATTGGCATTGGTGTTTTTCTTTAAAATCAGTATTCTAAATGTGACTTCTGAACATCTTGTATGTTCAGATAGGGGCTTTCCATAGATTGTCAGTTGACTTTAAATTGGACATAGTTGGTACTTTTTGTAGGTTTGTAGAGTAGATTATTAGGATGTTACATGGACTGTATTTCCCCTGAATCTTAGATCTATGTCTGTGTTATTTAATAAAGCATAAGCCTCCAAGAGTTGGCTATTTCAATCCGACGTTTGTTTCAAGACAGATCTTTGAACTGAGTGGCCCTCTTTTATATGTCTTCTGAGATTCATTTTGCCCTTTTGCACAATGGAGATGCCTATTTTCGAGAACTACTGTGAGGACTAAAATTTTATGTAGGAAAGGATGGGAGAAAAAGATAGAATAGAGTTTTTAGGGGAATCTCTTAAGCTTAGTTTCTTTTTCTATTTTTAAAAAAGTGTAATATTAACTTAAAAGGTTGTTTGCAAGGGGTAAGTGAACTCTGAGCTGAATCTATGAAACTTAAAATTCTTAATATGCATTAAATTTTAATTATCAATTTAAGGTAACTATAGTTGGTAGTTACCTAGTGAATAAGATGAATTGACATTTCCCTTTTTTAATTCTAGTTTTAGTATATGTGCTCTCGAAACCAGCATTCCTTTTTCTAAATAATGTTAACATCTCAAGAATATATCTCAGGCCGAGGATTTCGCTCAGTGGTTCCAGCATCTGCCTTGCAAATGCAAGATCTGGAGTTTAATTCTTAGTAACCACATACAACAATGCCGGGCCTGGTGGCTCATGCCTGTAATCTTAGCACTCAGGAGGCAGAGACAGGAGGATTACTGTGAGTTCAAGGCCAGCCTGGGCTACATAGTGAGTTCAGTGTCAGCCTGAACTACATAGCAAGACCATGGCTCAAAAAAAAAAAAAGAAACCAGGGGTTCAGTTCACTGGTTCTGGCACCTCCCTTGCAAGCACATAGTCTCAGGCTCAATTCCTGGTCACCACATACCACGTGCCAGGCATGGTGGCTCACATCTGTAATCCCAGCACTCGGGAGGCAGAGACAGGAGGATGAATCAGTTGCTGAGTTGGAGGCTGAGTGTAGGACCAGCCTGAACTACAAAGTGAGACATTGTCTCAAAAAAAAAAAAAAAGCAAATATATCTCAAGGGCTTTTATCTTTAAACACTTGATAAAAGATCTGATGTATGGTAGACAGCAAAGGCATACTCCAAGAAAATGTGTGAAGATCTTTTTAAATGGTCAGTCATATTGTGAAAGTTCAGTAGTTCAAGAATGTATAGGATAATTAATCTAGTTCAGAAACTTCTTGTTAAGCAAACAATTGCATTTTTAAAAATTTTTAAATTTTATTAGTACACATTTATAGTTGTGAATGATTACATTCATCTTGGAGAGTTCATAAATGTGCATAGCACATCTTTTTTCTTCTTCCCCTGGTACCAGAAATCAAATTCAGGGCCCTGTACTCCTCAGGCAGGTGTGGTGCCACTGAGCTAAATCCTGCACCGCACATCTTAATTCTTTTTTTTTTTTTTTTTTTTTGATATTGGGGCTTAAAGTCATGATCTTGACCTTGTTCTTGCTTGTGAGCTGGAACTACCAAGCTAAGTTCTTAACCCTGTCTCAATTCTTTTGTACTCCCATTCCCAACCCCCACTGCCAATAAAATCTACTCTGTAATATATGCACTTGGCAAGTTCAGATTAGTCCTAGTATTTGAAGTTCTGGGTTGATATTTATATGCCAGAGTCATAGTAATGACCTGCATGGTAATGACAGTAGTGCAGGCAAGGGACAAATTAGAATGAAAGATTTGTCTTTCCTTTTCCAGTCTATATCAGCACAGGATGAAAACCTCTCAAAAACAATGTTTCTGCCTCTTGCTGAAAGAATGGTTGAAAAAATGGTGAAAGAAGACAAGATAGAAGCTGAGGCTGAAGTGAGTAATTTAAAGCCTACTTCTAAATTTTTATGATTTTGATAGTACCATTATATAGTATATTACACTTTCCTATTGTGATTGGTTGTTTCATTCCAGCTCAATAACTAGGTCCCCAGTCTTGACCTTTGTTTAAATGTGAAGTTTTAGAAGCCCTCTGCTTAGGGATAACGAACACTCAGCTATCTGAAGCATGTACTGCAGGCTGAGATGTGTGTGAATGAGGGAAGACATTGTCTCATTCTTACTATCAATTTTATCTCATTTGAGAATAGTGTTCTTTTCTAGGAAATGTTTTTTTTTAATATACATATTATTGTCTTTTGATTATTGAAAAGTTTCAATGGTTGTGTTTGTTTCTTCTGTAAGGTTGAACTTTATTATATGATCCTGGAACGATTGGGAAAGTACCAGGAGGCCTTGGATGTCATCAGAGGGAAATTAGGAGGTAGTTTAAAAAGTTTTCTTAAAGTTTTATTTTATTTCCTAATAAAACATGAAAATTTGCTTATTATGGGAAAAGTTCTTTCTCATACAGAAACAAAGATATGAAGACATTAAAAAAAAATCCCTTGTGACAAAGTGCAGTTGCTATCTGCCTATAATTCCAGGTACTCAGAAGGCTGGAGCAGGAAGATCACAACTTTGAGGGCAATGTGGGCAACACAGTAAAAGGAAAAATAATTGTTGTTCTTGATCCCTTTTTATATTTTTCCAGACCTGCCTGCATGTTGTAAATTTATTTTTATAAGTATTTTAAAATTGAAAATAATTCATGGATTTAGCAGATTCAAGCAGTGTGAAAGATTATGTCTGAGATCTTGAGGTCCCTCCTCCCTTAGGTTCTCCTCCAGTTACCTATTATTAATATCTTTATAAAAATATATTTTCCTACCTTTTTAAAAATTTTAAAATACAGTGAAAACTGTTAATTTTATTTGGTGCCAGGCATGGTGATGCACACTTTTACTCAATACTTGGGAAGCTGAGATAGAAGAATCGCTATGATTTCAAAACCAGCTTCAACTACATATTGAGTTCAAGGCCATCCTGAATTAGATAGTAATACCCTGTCTCAAAAAATAAAAAAAGGGCCGGGGATTTAGCTTAGTGGTTCTGCCAACTGTCTTATAAGTGCAAGGGCCAAGGTTCCATCCCCAGTAACCACTTACAATACTGGTCGTGGAGACTCCCACCCACCAGCAATCAGTACCACATACCACAGTGCCGGGCAAGGTGGCTCACACCTGTAATCCCAGTACTCCCAGCACTCGGGAGGCAGAGGCAGGAGGATTGCTGTGATGTGAGTTTGAAGCTGAGCTCAGGCCAGCCTGAACTACAAAGCGAGACCCTGTCTCCAAAAAAAAAAAAACCAAAGGATTAGTAAGATATTTTTACTTAAAATTTTTTTTTTTTTTTGCGGTACCAGGATCGAACTTAGGTATTTGAGCATGCCAGGGAGGCTTGGCAGCACTCAATTACATCCTTGGCCCTATTTAAAATTTTCCTTTAGGTTTTTTTTTTTTTTTTAATTTTGTTGGTGAATTGAACCCAAGACCTTTTGTGTCCATGCTAGGCAAGCTGAACCCCTGAGCATACACTCTGAGGAATTTTTGTTTTTCAGTCCATCAAGTAAAATGTGTCTGACAGTTTCTAACTTAGTTATGATATAGAATGATTATTGTTTTGTTTGTGTAAAAGCCATTACTATTTCCTGAGCTACATTCTTATTTCTATGATACTTGGCTAATTAATTGTTGGATTGATTTTAAAGACCACTTTAATTTTGTGTGTGTGTGTGTGGTTGTTTTTTTTTTTTTTTTTAAGTTTTCTGAGATAGGATCTCACTTTATAGTGCAGGTCACCCTGAACTCAGGCTAGCCTTGAACGCTTGGCAATCCTCTTGCCTCTGCCTTCCGAGAAATGGGATTATAGACATGAGCCACCACACCTGGCATATGTGTGTTTTTGAGACAGGGTCTTGCTATGTATTTTACAATGGCTTTGAACTCACTATGTAGCCATAGGCCAGGCTGATCGTAACCTAACTGTGATCCTGTGGCCTCAGCCTCCTGAGTGCTGGGATTAGTCTTGTTCCATCATATTCGGTTTTAAGAGTACTTCATATGTTCAAAGAAATTAACTCTTTTCCATTCTTGTGAAAATCCTTCCCTTTTTGTTGGAAAGTTATTTGTATGAACTTTATAGTTTGATTTAATCATTCCACTATTTCTGGACATTTACAACAAAAGTTTTAGTTTTTAAATATTTTTAAATATTTTTAAAAGTTTTTAAATATCTTTTTTTAATATTGTTTATCTTTGATTAAATAGAAATGTAGTCACTTTCTAATAAATTAAAAATATTTTTTACTGTCTTTAAAATTTTTGATTTATTTATTTATATTTACTGATTGATTGAGATAGGGTCACTTTGTAGTTCAGACTGTCCTTGAACTCACTGTGTAGCCCAGGCTAGCTTTGATCTTAAGGCAATCCTCCTGCGTCTGCCTCCTGAGTGCTAGGATTACAGGGGTGAGCCACTGTGCCTGGCGCATTGTGATAAGTGGTACCTGGAATCAAACTTGGGACCTTGTATTTGCCAGGTAGTTGGCAGAACCACTGAGCTACATCCCTGGCACAAATAAACCTTTTTAAAAGTTATTTTCTTACAATCAGTGTGAGTAATTTAACAGTAGGATTAGCCACAGATCTTTTAATATGTTCAATATAACTGACTTCATTTCATAAAAGTATGTGTGTCCTTTACTTAATTTTGTATAGTTATAAAATAAAACTGTAGTGCTATTCTTGGCAAGATTGAGGATCCACCCCAGATCCTCCAGCATGGTAGGCAAGCACTCCTAGCCCCTGTTTTTTTAATGTAATTTATTGCCTAACTTAGCCTCCTTACAGATGAGTTTAATTCTGCCACTCTTTTTTCATTTAGCTAGATTATAATTCTATAGATAGCTACAATTCAGATTCTCTACAGTAAATTCATTATGGAATTATTACTGTCTTTAATCTGCTAAACTGTTCTAAATGGACAAGCAAGACCCCAGTTTGATGGAAAACTATGGAGGCTAACGGAGAAATATTACACTTTGAGCCCAGCCTGGGTAATTTATAGACTTTGTGTGATACTATCTCAAAGTTGAAGGAAAGAAAGAAGAAAGCAAGCAAGAAAGAAAGGAAAGAAAGAGGGAAGGAAGGGAATGGAAAAGGAAAAGTATGAACTTGGGATATAGCTCAATGTGAAAGCCTTGGGTTTAATTCCCCGGAACTACAAAAAGAATAAAATAAAATAAAATGACACTGCATGGGGGCTGGGGATTTAGCTCAGTGGTTCTGGCATCTGCAAGACATTTAATTTATAGACATTTAATTAAATTTATTTTATTTGTTTAATTTTTTTGAGACAGGGTCTTGCTTTGTAGTTCAGCAAGCTTGAGGTTCAGCAAGCTTGAGTTTGATCCCCAGTAACCACATACCATAATGCTGAGTGTGGTGGCTCACACCTATAATCCTAGCACTTGGAGTTAGAGGCAAGAGGATTGCTGAGTTTGAGTCTAGTCTGGGCTACATAGTGAGTTCGAGGCCAGCCTGAGCTACAAAGTGAGACCCTGTCTCAAAAAAAAAAAAAAAGAAAAAATGACAGAGCAAATCTGATTGGGTCAGAACTTTAAACCCAGCAGTGCTGTTGCAGTTCTCTTGCCTCAGTTTCCCTCAGTTTGAGGATTACATCTTTTCTTAACTAAAACTTCACCTTGTTCATCTCACTGCAGCCCAGCCCTCTTAAATGTTTTCAAATAATATGGACAGCTTAAATTTAGCAGTCTCTAGATGATACTGAGGTTTTATAAATATATCCCACATTCTCTATCCTCAATTTAATTCATTGTAGACCCTTGCATTATGCTGAGAAAATGATTATAAAAACTCAGTATCACACATTCACTTTTTTTCTCTTTAGCAAAATAATTTTTGTTTTCTTATCCTCATCTTTTCTTTCTCTTTTTCTGGCACTGTACCCATGGGGTGTGTCCTGAGCTATAGCCTCGGATCTTGCCGAATTTCCCAGGCTGAGCTTGTTTGTATTCGTCCTGCCTCAGAGTCCTAGAGTGCTGTTATCATAAGCCTGAGCCATCATTTTCTTTTTTTTTTGATACAAGGTCTCACTTTTGTAGTTCAGACTGGCCCCGAACTCACTCTGTAGCCTAGGCCAGCCTTGAACACACAGTAATCCTCCTGCCTTTGCCTCCTGAGTGCTGGGATTACAGGTGTGAGCTGTCATGCCTGGCACTGTGGTATGTGATACTGGAATCAATTCCGGACCTTGTGTTTGCCAGGAACACTGTTTTCCAGACACTGGAACCGCTGAGCTAAATCCCCGGCCCAATGTTCCCATTTTCTAAGAGTGAATAAGAACATATAACATTTTCTTTCTTATGTTTGGACCTTTTCTTAATAATGCTAGAAATGACACTAGCTTACAGATTTTTATAACTCAATTGTAGAAAAGCTGACAAGTGAGATTCAGAGTCGAGAAAATAAATGCATGGCTATGTACAAGAAACTGAGCAGGTGGCCAGAATGCAATGCCCTTTCTCGTCGCCTTTTACTGAAAAAGTAAGTAGATGCTATGTTTTGTGCTATGAGATTAAAGGTGAGGTTTTAGGCCTCACCTTTGACATTGTTTGTGTATTTTTTAATTTCTGGGCACAGAATATTCCTTTTGTTAGTTGTGTCTTGAATGTTTTTTAGAAGTTTCTGTAAGTCTTCATCTTTCCCAAGAGTACCCTCTGGTGCTAATATTACTTCTTTAGAATGAATGCTGAAAATGATTAGATTTTCAAATTCGCTATTGGCCTAAAAGAAATAGGCTTTAGGACTGGGGATTTGGCTCAGTGGGACCAGTGCCTGCTTTGTAATCGCAAAGTCCTCAGTTTAATCCCTGTTTACCAAAAGAAAAAAGAAAAGAAATAGATTTCCTTCCTGTTTGTATCATTTCTTTTTTAGGAAGTGTTTGGTTGGGGAGTTTTTAATTTAAGAATATTAATGTTCTAGACTTGGTTTTTTTATTGAGAGAAAGAGATAATATATCTTACTGACACATTGATCTGGTTTGAATATGATTGTTCCACCAGGTTGAACCACTATTGGTACATGCATAACTCTCTTTGATTACAGTAATTCAAAGAAAGGTGTTGACCTAATAGACCAGATGTCATCATATTAAAGTTGCAAGGAAAACATTAAAATGGTATAAAAAGTTATAATAGAAGTAATTTGTGGTATAGTGAGTGTAAATGCATTTTTTGGTGTGTGTGGAATTGGGGGTTAAACTCAGGACCTTGTAATGGCAAGGCACGTTGTAGCAGCACTGACCTACATCCCTTGCCCCTTAAGTACATATTATACATACCAGAAAAGGGGTAATTATAAAATTCCTGTGTTAAAAGATGGATAATTATTGATAATCTCTTGAAATACACATAAATTTCTTTTAATTTGATGACATTTTGTTGATTATTATATTTTTTAAAAACTGGTATGAATAATATTAATATATTTGGATAATAATTAATGAAATTGAAATAACTAATTAGATTTGGACCATTTATAGACATTTAATTAAATTTATTTTATTTGTTTAGTTTTTTTGAGACAGGGTCTTGCTTTGTAGTTCAGGCTGGCCTTGAACTCACTATGTAGCCCAGGCTAGCCTCAAACTCTTGGCAATCTTCCTACCTCTGCCTCTCAAGTGCTGGGATTACAGGCATGAGCCACCACACCTGGCATTGTGATATGTGGTACTAGGAATGAACTCGAGACTTTGCACTTACCAGGCAGATGTCAGAACCACTGAGCTAAATCCCTGGCCCCTTAATTTTATTATTTAAAAAAAAAACTGATTAAAGTGATTAGATTCATTTGTACAAGCTGGCAGATGGGACAGTCATGCATGTACCATTAATGTTTCAGACCAATAGGAACATGTTACAGATTTTCACCTTTTGGAGTGCCATTAATTTAGGATTGCAGAGGAAATCCAGAGGGAAGATTGAGCCACTTGTAGAACATATGGAAATAGAACTTAGTAAATAAGTTGATATCATGGTTCCTAAGGCATTTTTGTCACAGTTGGGTTTAATCCTGTGTGCATCATTCAATCTGATTTTTAGCTCAGATGACTGGCAGTTCTATTTGACTTATTTCGATTCTGTCTTTCGACTGATTGAAGAAGCTTGGACTCCTCCTGCTGAAGGGGAACAGTAAGTCATCTTTCCGAATTATGATAGCACCTTTTAGAATGTAGCAAAAGTATTTCATTGTGAGCCAATTAAATTTTCTTTTTCTGGGCTCAGGATTAGCTCAGTGGCTCAGCTCAGGCGCCTGCTTGCCTTGCAAGGAAAAGGGCCGGGGTTCATCCCCGGTGACTACAGACAACAATGCCAGGTGTGTTGACTCACACCTACCGGCAATCAGTACCACATACCACAGTGCTGGGCATTGTGGCTCATGCCTATAATCCCTGCACTGGGGAGGCAGAGGCAGGAGGATTGCTTTGAGTCTGAGGCTGGCCTGGCCAGCCCAAACCGCAATAAATAAATGAATGAATGAATGAATGAATGAATGATGAAATTTAATATACCTACTATAGAGACTAGTAGTAGGGAATGTGGGTTTAACATGTGTAAAAGCCTTGAGTTTAATCTTCAGCACTGCCAAAAAAAAAGATTGAAAGATATCAATTGTAAGCTGCTACTTACTTCATAATGTTAATTAAGTCAGGTAGGTTTTTTTGTTTGTTTGTTTTGTTTTGTTTTGTTTTTTTAGGTTTTTTGAGACAGGGTCTCGCTTTGTGGTTCAGGCTGGCCCTGAGCTCAGCCTCAAACTCACATCACAATCCTCCTGCCTCTGCCTCCCAAGTGCTGGGATTACAGGCGTGAGCCACCATGCCCGGCACTGTGGTATGTGGTACTGGTTGCTGCTGGGTGTGGGTCTCCACACCCAGTATTGTTATGTG